>WJSH01010296.1:0-33386 GCA_009757365.2 Lepidium campestre | reverse complement strand
AATGATGGTAATGGTTGTGGCTTTGACTTTTGTTTTCGGTTTTCACAAGAACATTGTCCATTCTGCAAGAAATGGGAGAGAAGGAGAATGTGGGTTTGGAAAATTATTGAAGTAGAATTTTTTGTATATACACATTTATGACAGATATGTATAGAGTGAGACAACAATTTTACATTTAAAAATGTAGAAATAAATTAATAGAAATAAAATAATGGTCTAACTGTCTAAGTATATAATACATAGACTAGATACCCATTTTGTATATATAAAAATTTGTGACTTTGTGTATTTGCTAAAGCTCTTTGCGAGAGGTTAAAAAGCGGTAAATGTACATTCCACCAGAATTTAAGTGCAATTCCAAAGAATGTACTGCAGTACTTCTCGATAATCTCACGGTTGAAGAGAATGTTCAGGCTGAGACAATGGCCAAAGATTTGAGGTGGCATTCCACTAACAAGAGTATCAATGGAAAGTTCCGTCACCCGGTGGATTCAGTCACATGAGATCAAATGAATGCCAAATACCCTTCATTTGCAGCCTAGGAAAGGAATGTAAGGCTTGGGCTTTCAATTGATGGATTTAATCCATTTAACATGAAGAGTACGAATTATAGTTGTTGGCCTGTCTTGTTAGTTAATTACAACCTTCCACCTGATATCTGCATGAAGAAGGAAAACATCATGCTTACATTGTTGATTCTTGGTCCACAACAGCCGGGTAACAGTATTGACGTGTATTTAGAGCCTCTGATAGAAGATCTCAATCACCTGTGGAATGATGGAGAGTTAACATATGATGCTTTGACTAACTCGAATTTTACTCTTAAGGCAATGTTGCTCTGGACCATAAGTGACTTCCCAGCATATGGAAATCTTGCAGGCTGCAAGGTAAAGGGTAAATTGGGTTATCCTTTATGTGGGAAAAACACATATAGTATATGGCTGAAGTTTAGTAGAAAACATGTCTACATGTGTCACCGAAAGGGTCTGTCTCCAACACAGTTTCAGGGTAAAGAAGTCATGGTTTGATGGAAAACTTGAACATAGGAGGAAGGGTAGAATATTATATGGTCAGGAAATTTATCGAAACTTAAAAAATTTCAGAAATGACTTTGGGAATTTCAGAGAAACTACACTTAAAAGAAAGCAGGGTAGTTGTAGTGCATTAGGCTCTGATAGTGAAAATAGTTCAAGTGACTCATCAGAAGAAGAAGAAGAGGAATTTGGAGTAGATGAAGAGGAGTTGTCAAGATGGAAGAAGAGGTCAATTTTTTTTAAACTGCCTTACTGGGAGGTATTTATTTATTGATATAATATTACCTATATAATCTTACAAATTAGACCAATAAATCGTTTGTTAACTTTGGGTTTGTTTACTGTGTGTGTTCTTGTTAACATCTCCCGGTAAGACATAACTTGGATGTAATGCACGTGGAAAGGAATGTGTGTGCAAGCACTGTTTCCACATTGTTACATTGTAGAAAGTCTAAGGATGGTCTTTACGCCGTAAAGATCTAGAGAATCTTGGAATTAGAAAGAATTTGCATCCTAAAACACAAGGAAAAAAGGCATATCTACCTACAACACCTTGGTCACTGTCCAAGGCAAAAAGAATATTTTTTGTAAACGGCTATTAGACTTTAAAGGGCCAGATGGTTGCTGTTCAAATATATCCAGAGATTTATCATTGGAAGACTGTAAGGTTTCAGGTTTGAAATCACATGATTACCATTTGTTAATGCAGCTACTTCTTCCGATTTCACTTAGAGGTTTGTTGTCTAAAGGTACCAGAGTTGCAATTACACGCTTATGTGCATTCTTCAATCAATTATGCCAGCAAGTACTTGATAGGAAGCATCTTATAGTAATGGAAGCTGAGGTTGTTGAGACCATCTACATGTTTGAGAGATATTTTCCACCAAGTTTCTTTGATATAATGATACATTTGACGGTTCATTTAGGAAGAGAAGCAAGACTAGGTGGACATGTCCACTTTAGATGGATGTACTCTTTTGAGAGGTATAATTTATACTAATTTATTCATTCTTTTTAAAGTATATTGTATTACATGCTAATATATGAGTATTTATACTTTTCAGGGATATCAAAGTGTTAAAGGCTTATGTGAGAAATCCTGCAAGACCGAAAGGGTGTATTGCAGAAGTATATCTTGCTGAGGATTGTATTCAGTTTTGTAGTGAGTTTTTGAAAAAGGCAACAAATGCACTAGAAAAAAATAGAAAGAAACATAGAATATGAGAACAATTTCATTATAGAAGGTTGGCTAATATCTGGAGGAACTGCTATTAATCTCTCAGAAAATGAGCTTAAAATCGCGCATCTTGCTGTTATCCAGAACATGGTTGTGGTGGATCCATTCATAGAGTAAGTTCTAAATAAGATTTGTATTAGTATTCATATAAATATTTATGAACAAAATACTGAACTCGATTTGTTTTGTTCACTTTTATTGAAATAAAAGTGAGCATTTGCAGTATTTACAAGACTCGAATACAAAGTGTGTTAATCTTGAAAAGGGACTCCAACCAGAAGACATTGCATTATTGGTGAGTACAATGTGACTTGGACCAACTGAAAATATACAAGTAACATCAGATTGACATTCACAGATTGTTTACTGAATGTGTCTTAACATGGACCAAGAGCAAATTCAATAAATAAGTGCAAATTACTTTTCTACAGACGATGTAGTAGTGGTTGAAGGACGGTGGCATACAAAAGAACCTAAGGCATTGGTTAATGGTCTACCTTTAGGGCCGAATGCAGTCAAAGTTTTAGTGGATTTGGTGCATGTTCCAGAGACATTTATATTGAGGCCGACAATTGATGTGGCATACCTATAAGGATTGTATGAATTCTTTTGTAGCATGGTCGGCAAATAAAGTTGTACTTGATGACACTGTAACTCCAACAGGTCAGACGTCTTCTATTCCAAATGTTGCTTCAACAGTTCAGCCAACACACGAAAAATCTATTTAGACATTTCCAGCAACGTGTACAAAATCTGCAACAACTGTTTTGAAATTTCTTCCTCAAACTGCAGCGACTGGTCTCAAAACTGGTGTAAAGAAACTAGCTTCTTAGTCCCTTACTGGTAGATCTCCGGTATTTATATATTTGTTATGTTTAATAAATTGGTTTTGGTTACGTTTTCTGGAAGTATGATGGATATATTTGTAAACATGGAAGCGTAAACATGTCAGTGGAGTTATCAAGGAAAACCATAAGTGAAAGTTACTGGACATCGGTGGAAAGAAGCAAGTTGTCGCTGAAGGACGTGTGCATTCGATAAATCCTGACCAACAAGTACATTTTGTTCCCTTGGGGTCTAATGCAGCTTGAGTTTGGGTAGAGATAGTGAAAGTAGATGATATAGCAGTTTGGAGGCCGTCTGATAAAATTGAATATATGAAAGATGCACTTGGTTCATCTATTGCATGGCCAATGGATAAATTGGTCATCTTTTGAAGTTAGTAAATTGGGTAAGTAATGTTGTTGTTGTAATACTTATGTCTTGATTGTCATCTGTAAACGTAATAACAAAACTGATGTTCATCCATTGTTTAGTTTTGCAAGGAATGAAGAAACTATGGTCCAAATTAGCTAGGTTTAAGTAGTTTAAGACTAAGCTAACATAACTGTACTTTGTTTTCTGTAGCTTGATTTCAGACTTATGTTATTTAGGTTGAATGAATCTGCAGACTTGTGATAGTGTATTGACAATGTATTCTTCAATGTAATATGAATTTATATTTATGCAGATCAGGGATTCTATATAATAACAATAAATAGCACTGCAAAACTACATATAATGGCAAAAGAAAAGCGTTGTAATATAATATTATATCGATGATAACAATAGATAGCACTGCAAAACTATATATAATGGCAAAAGAAAAGCGTTGTAATAGAATATTAGATCAATAATAACAATAGATAGCACTGCAAAACAACATATAACGGTAAAAGTAAAGTGTTGTAATAGAATATTATATCGATGATAGCAATGAAAGTGAGCAACTGAAAATTTTATTACAGCGCTAGTACATGTTAAAAGAAAATATAATACAACAAAATATAAGTGCCACCGTAGAACTGTAATCGCTTTTTTAACCAATTCTAAATATGCTATAATAATAGAAGTAGGGGCATTGAAAAATTGCTATACTATCTTAACATATCATAGCACTCCGAAAATATGCTATTGTATGGGTCGTAGGTACTATAGTTGTCGATGTCATAGCATTTGGTGTAACGCTATGTAATACGTATAATAGCAGTTAATCCGCGCTAATAATGTACTTTTTTTTTGTAGTGGAGCGGTGTATTGAAAGCGGTAGTACACTACTTCGAAACTAAAACATAACCATGTGTAGTATTTCATGGCTGATTCTGGATCCCACATATAGTCAGATCTTATGTAACATGTTGAACCAAAAACGAAATAGGTTTTGAGAGCTCATGGATAGACCCGATGGATTCGATCAAGTCATACTCTTCTTCATATGGATGAAATATTATCTCAACTAAACATCTTATTTTTTTAAATAATTAAAACTTTCTGTCCGAATCCTTCATAAATTTGTAATAAGCTTTGGATATCATCTAACATGCAGAGACCAACAAGATGTAAGTTACATAAATATCATTCCACTTTGACTGTCAGTAAATTTATTGACCCAATGGCCATGATGTTGAATATAATATTTAATGAAAGAAGTTATCAACTCTTTTATATGTCTTTGTATCAAAAAGTAGGTAGCCCAGTTGGCTTGCCACTGATCTAATTTGGTATCAGATGTTGAGTTTGAATCTCACCCACCTTTATTAAAACATTTAAGTTATGGATCGGGGCTTGTCGATTCAATTGTTGACAAAAGAAAAAAAACATTTCAAACAGTAAAATTTTCACTAAGGATAAGTTAGAAAGACATTTTACCAAAATAGGAAAGTACAAGCATAATCAAGATATTGAATTGCACAAAATAAACCATTTTTCATAATATGTGTATAGTCCATATTTTTTGGCAACTCCAATCTCGCACATGAAAATTAAAAAAATTCAGCAAAAGGATCGCTCTTTATATGCTGATCCATCATAGGTTGTTTATCAATCAATTCGAATCTCAGTCATAGAAGAATAAATTCTGATTCTCAGGTATGTTCATTTTAGAGCGGATAAAGAGACAATTAATCTTGTTATTTTCTAACGATATCTAATCTACAAGATATGTAACTAAGATATTTTCAAAAATTAAATATTTTTTTATCTTATGTTAGATTGATAAAATTCGATTCATAATCTAAAATCTATCACGTAAAATTATACGACTACGTAAAATCGAATTAAAGTGAAAAAACTGTAAAAGTGGCTATCTAACCACTTTGCCAAATATATTTAATTAACACTTTTCTTTCTCAGGAATTGGATCGACAAGTCTCGATATGCCCAAAACCATCTATAAATCCCTCTATTAACTACGTCACATGTAATGGGATAGAGTCAAATTTAGATGCATGAGTCATTAGTTAGGCATTTAACCATAATTCGACATTTAATAGACACTTCTTTAGATTAAAAAAATTCATGGAACAATAAATGCGAAAACCTACATCAGTTGGACGAAAACGACCAAGACGTTACCCAAACCAAACTAAATAAATCACGGACTCACGGGTGAAGTGGACCTAAATAATTTGTAATTTGGTATAATATTATTATCTTATTTACTTGTAGCTCAATGGAATCATGTGTAAGTGCCTATTGAAAATGACTTTTCTTAAGAAGATACAAAATAAAAGACGAATTACAATAGCACCAATCACAACACTTTGCTTTCATCTTGAGTGATATATAGATAAAGTCTTATTTATGGCCATTCACTTAATGTGGAGGGACATTCTTTTTTGGATTTTTGGCCTTTCTCTCCAACATTATGTGTTACAAAAAAAGAAATGAATACGCTTCTTAACATGCAAATGACAAGAATATTACAGATCACAATTTATAGAATTTATTTAGTTTTCTTTTCCACCAAACTAGATGTGTTAGACCATCTCTAATGTAATTTTCTATTTTTGACTCTAAAATAGAGGAACTCCATAATAGAGGTGTGTTTTACTCCAATGTATTCTTCTATTTTTTACTCTAAAAAGAATTTTTAAGTATATTTTATTTTTAATTTATCACTAATACCTTTTACTTTTAAAAATTACAATTCAACCCCATTTATTTGATTCTTTATAAATTTTTCATAAATAATTATATTATTTAAAAAATAGTTATTATAAAATATTTATCATATATAAAATTACATTATAGTTTAGAAAAACAATGAAATTTAAATAATATTTGAAATTTTAGTTTAGATATCACTACTATTATATTTTCTCCACAAATGATCAATTAACCCATTTTGAAATAAAATTTCATTATCATTTATAATATTTAAAATTTATTTAATATTTGAAATTAAATGATTATTTATATATTAATTATCATTTATAATATTTAAATTTAATTAATATTTTAATTTTAATTATTATTTAGATTTAATGAACATTTATAATATTAAGGATTATTTATATTAATTATAAAAAATTAAAGAACTAACTAGAATAGTACTCCCCTAAAAATAGATGAAAAAATAGCATTTCACTATTTTAGATGTTAAAATAAAGGTGGGTTAGAGAAAATTTACTCTAAAATAGCATTTACAGGTAAATAAAGAGGTGGGTTGGAGATGCTCTTAGTGTAGTTGAAGAAACAGAGAATACATTTTTTCATCTTGTATTTTATTTATTATCGTTTGATTTTATTTTTAAGTTGAGAGCTTAGCAATACAGTAAAAAAAAAACCTTGGTGTAATGGTGGGAGCTCGGAAGCCAAAATATTTTAATTGGTTGTCTTCCGAGTTCGATTCATCCATTATTAATTTTACACACACCTATTCTAGTTAGTTTTTAGGTTTACTTATTAGTTCGAGTTATTGATAGATCCGAATTCTAATTTCACTAGTCAAAACCAATCCATCGTAATATCATCTTTTATATTAGAATTCATAACTTTAATATGAACTTAAAACTTATTATATAACCGAAAATACATTGGTTATACATATAATATATATTCTTAAATGATAATCTTTTAGTGTTAAGTAATGGATCTCCAGGTTTTCATATATGGATTTTGGACGAGCCAAAACAAGTGGGATTGAAAATTTCCAGAAATAAATTCTCTTTGGTCCGTCTAAAGATGTGTATGTCTCACCATGGGTTAGGTCTAGTGTTAGGTGGGTCATGGGTGGTCCGGGTTCAATAATCCGTCCATTGTTTTTTCTTGGTTTGCCTCTTTTGAATGGGCCTGAATTCTCCAACAAGTCTGTGATTTGAAGGTGGGTAAATGACCTGCAAGTAAGATCTAATGTCATATCTTGATTTAGTATTATCCATGGCAAATGTCTCTCACTGATTCTCATTCATATTTGCGGTCTCTAGTTAATACTCTGATAAGTTGGCATTTCTATTGGCATTTATGAGTAAGAAGCAGAGATCGCGCAGACGTGGTAAGAATGTGGGGAAGAGTTGGGAAAATAGTTTAACTGGCTAGAACACTCTAAGCAAATGAGAAGGTTAATCTCGGGAGCAAAGTGAAACACCCTAACTCGCAAATACTTAGTTTGGATTAGGTTCAGTTCGACCGTGGACAAGTCAAACACTTAGTCAGATTACGGTCATCTTTATACCTAGTTATAATTCGGTTACAGTTCAGATAAAAAGTCCAAACAAGGCATAAACTTAAGTTAAAACGGGGTTTTTGTACAATGAAAATTTTCTAAATAAGCTATTACATCGAAACTGAACCCAAATTCCCCAATATCCTATCCATCATTCCTTCATCCGCCTTAATCTCGCATACTAGCTAAGCAACTTTCACGGTCATCTTTGAGTAATTCATCACTTGCATTCATACATAATGTGTAAGTACAAATATGCTTAGTGAGGCGATCATTCCATCTAACCAGACCTAACAAAAATAAGCAATCAGACAGTCAGTTCAATCAAGTCACATAACAGTTCAGAACAATCATGTACAATGTTTGTCACAATCTGCCACAAGAACCATCCAGAATTCACCTGAATCAGCCCAAGACGACAATCAAGTACAAATAACAAAACAAAACAGAAATTGCAATCAATCCTAACATGCCTAGACTTAATCGATTATATGCCGAAAAACAAACACATAAAGACCCACAGTCACGCACTCACCTTAGCCTTATCAGAATCTGACAACTCTTGTCGCACTTTGCTCAAACTTGATAGCGCCGAATTCGCCAATCACAGTTGAACCTTTCACGTATCGGAACTGAATTCTCTCGATCACGGTTGTAGTCTACCCGAAAACACATGGACCAATCCGATCACGATTCGCCTTTTGCCTTTGAAAATCCTTTTTCTTTCCTTAGAATACTTTTGCTTAAGTTCTTGATGATGGTAGAGACTTGTGTTATATTTATAGGCGTTTTGTACATGGAACTCTAATCCTTCTAGGTAAACCGGTCCAATTATGACGCCTTATCAAACCGGTCACTTAAACTGAATTGAATCCTCGACAGCGGTATAACCCGCCCACACCATCCATCGATCAAACTTTCCCGGACATCCAATAACCCTGTTTGCACACTGACCATCCTTATTTGAACGTCAAATTTATGTGACCATCGACCAGACTGATCCAAATTTCCAGCGACCTTGTCTGAAACACCACTAAACTGGTCTGAACATTAGACTGTCTGAATCCGACAAACTTGTCCGAATCCGACAGTCTTGTTCGAAAATCATGACCTTATCTGAAATCCACAGAGTTGACTGATTCAGCTCGGTAATTTGTGGATAGGAACGGCAACAGTCGCCGCCTCGTTTCTCTTGGTGATGACTCTCATCCAGACGGTAGCTTCCATCATTTAGACTAAGAAGTGAAAAACTCTTAATCTCACTTATCGCACTTTGTGCATTTCGGTTTACCTATCTCAATAAGTAACCGAGTGGTCTTTACAACTTCTTGTCTGTTTAGCTGCTTAGTGATTTCATGTATGTTTAGTTGCTTCGTGTCTATTTTAAGTTTTTGTTTCGAGTTTCCTTTCTAAAGTGCAAGTCTGTATTTCTCATAATCTGTCAGAAAAGCTGTGACCAATAGTTTTAAGAGTTCGTCCTTTTCCATATAATTTAGCTAGTGGTAGCTAGTTAGATTTGTCGTCCATTTGTAATATATCTCTTATCTTTTATGATTTCAAAATGTATTGTGAAGCTGTAGAATTGAATTCCGAGACTTGATACTAATCCATAAGCTATTTTACATTACCTCATATAATTTCAAATTCACCTTTGATAAAAAAATTACTACAGAAATGATAGATACGAAGAGAAGAGCTAGACATCAAATCCATAGTCAACTCTTATCATATAGCCGAAGTTGTTTAAATTTGAAAATCGAAGCATAAAAATATACAAATAAATTCAAAAAATAAAACCACAACAAGTAGTTCTATATGTAATGCATCACTAAGAGACAAAATTAAGTAATCATAAATTACACTATATTCCAGTCACTGACATAGTTTTTCATGGACCGGATACCAATGCACTCCTAGAAAATGTGTGGAAGATAGGAGCATCAAAAATAAAGCACTTTTTCTGCTTGATACTTTTGGGATATCTAGCGGTGAAACCTAATCTTAATAGGCGAGAATTCCAAGGAGATAGTGTTATGACCAATGTGGAATAGAGATAGAATCTGTTCATCACGTTTTAGTCGAATGTATTCATGAAGTACAAATGTGGGCACTCTCAAAGATTTCGACGATTGGTTTCTTTGGTATTTTGGTTTTTTTTCAAACCTAAATTACCTTTTCTGAAGATTACCAGAGGACGTTGATGGCAAAAGCTTCCCTTAGATATTATGGTATTTATGGAAGGCTAGAAATGATAAAATCTATTCTAATATTGATAGGGATCCTAGGGAAACGATTCGAGTGCCAGAGGAGGATGTAGAGGCCTGGGCACATGCATAAATGTAGATTACCCAACCTCATGTTAAGGGGCCCAGGGAAAAAACCATGCGGAATGATATTATTTTAAGGCCTCTTACAACATCACCAACATTTTTGGGATACAAATGTTTTGTATATGGCTCTTGGAAGGATTCTAAATACTTTTCTGGGATCGCCTGGTATTGTTTCATGGATGCGGAATTTGTGGCCAACATGGGAGCATGAGGTATCCACCGTAGTTTATCACTTCTTCACGCGGAAGTTGAAGCGCTACTCTGAGCAATGTCGTGTCTCATTTATCTCCAGATAACGGAGGTCGCTTTTGCCACATGTTGTTCAAAGGTTTTGAAGATCATGGAAAACCCGAACGATTGACCAACTTTTTTCCCTTTGTGGAATAACTCAAGAGATTCAGAAGTCTTTTTTATGTTTTCTCTTTATCTCTTATTCCCCGCTCTCTTAACCACAAAGCAGATTTTGTTGCCCGAAAAGGAAAAGCTAGGGGTCCTCTAGAAGTTAGACTTTAGTGGACTATGTACATTCACATTGGCTCTCCTATCTCTCTAATTGAATGAGTAAAGTTGACAAACATAAAATTAAAAATAAATATTAGATGCAAACATGTGGCCTAGTTGAGTTGTTTTTGATCTAGCTTGATATCAGGTGTTGAGTTCGAATCTCACTCTGCTCCAATTAGAACATTTAAGCTACAAATAAGGTCTTGTTGATCCAATTGTTGGCAAAAAAAATAATAATAATAAATCTTAAATTCAACCATTCTAAGTTATCAACAACGGTAGAATTCGTGATTTTTTTTCAATGGTCCTTGTTATGAAAATGACACGTATGAAGTGTGATCATCAAGTTTTGTAAACTTGATCACAAATTATTTGCAAACATCCCACATCGAGCATTTGTAATTTGTGTCCTCCATCATCACTAGTATATATAGGACCCTCATGTAATAGTTATAATGCATACCAAAAATCTAATCATAAAAAATATTTCTAAAGAACTCTTGACCGGGATCACACCCATATAATCAGGTTTTCATACCGATTAAAGTTATTATTATTTCGATTTCATAACATGTTATCAGCACGAGGTGCTCTAATACCGAAAATGTACAATTTAGTTTTTGTCTAATATATTTTATTATAATGGGTGATTGTGTCCTTATATGTCGAAGAAAAGGTGTTGATCTATCACCGTATCAACAAAACCTTGGAGTAATTGGAAGTCAAGATGTCACGAGTAAATATCCATCTCTAGATTCAAACATATATTCAGAATTTGTTCAGTCAGCCAATAGAAAAGTTTCTTCTGATATGAAGCTGGAAGATCTTCTTATGGTATATGGGAGAAAAATAGTAGTTTATGTCATCTTTAGTGTTTGATTGGTAACATAAAATTTGCGTATTTTGTTGAAAGTATAATTTTGTCACCAATCACTAGTAATCAAGAGAAAGCATGACGTATTTCTTTTATAAAAGCGGGACGAATTTGATGTTGAAATGTGTTGGACCGCAAACTAAAATGAAAAATACAACATATGCAGTGGTCCAAATAGTAATATTACAATACATATATAAATTATAGAGTATTTTGGCTCAGTAGCAATGAATTGTTACTAATTAGTTATCAGGTTCACTCTATAATATAAAGAACTATTTGGTAGGTTAGGTATGTTTTATCCCTAATCTTTCCTCATCTTTTTAAATTTTCTCTCTCCTCTTATCTCCTTCTCTCACGTTCTATTTCCTCTTTTTCTCTTTTTTTCTCTAAACTTTTCCCAACAAATTCTCTTCTCCTCTAATCCATATGATTTTTTTTTAAATTAGCTCACAACAATAATCTCTAAATCTTAGAAAATCATATCTTATTTTCTGTGGAATTTTTATTCTTTGTAAATCGAAAATCCTCCATTAATGCTCTAAAACCGAATTTCTCAAGTCTCATGCTTAGTAAACATATTCTAAGTTGAAGCCTAAGAGAAAACTTCTATTGGTGCTCATAAATCAAATCTTCCGAGTCTCATGCTCAATAAACGTAATATGGGTTTAAGCCTATGAGAAAATCTTTTTCTCTTCCTTTTATTTCTTCCATTTTCACCAATATAAGTCTCATTATCATGTAATCCCGATTCACCAGCCGCTTAATGAACATTAAACCAAAATTTGATGTCCCCAATTTTCAGCAAAAACATATGAAGAAGATGAAAATGAATTGACAATCTGTTATCAAATAATAAATATATTATCATATAATAAATATATGTGACGAATGTTTATCAAATAATAAATATGTTAACGGGTAATACATGTGTTAGTCAGATAATATATGTGTTAACACAAAATATATGTGTTAATCAAATATGTGTTTATCAGATAATATATTAGTTAGCAGAAAAATAAGTGTTAACGGGTAATATATGTATTAATCAAAACTCAACTTAACCTATAAAACTCTCATTCACAATGAAAGCCGCATTATCGTCATCCTTAAGTGGAATTTGTGAAGGTCTGCCAACCTTTTGAACGCGCCGTCGCATAGCTCCAGTCACTATTACTTTATCTGAGTATATATGTGTTAATCAAGACTCAACTTAACCGATAACTATTACTTTATCCGATAATAATCCAGTTATTAGTTACCTTATCTTTTAACTATTGATTTAAACCCCCAAGATAGTTACTATCATTTTGAAACAAAACCTAGAAGAAGTAAATTCAGAAACCCTAATATTGAATTAGTGAAAAAACAAATTTGAAGCTCATTAAGCTAATGTTTATTAGATAATATATATGTTAATCAAATTACTTTATCAAATAATATAGGGAGAATTTGTGGAATAACCATATTTTGTTTGAGAATTAAGAATATAGCCATAAGATGGTGAAAACCTAACAACTAACCATTTTTATTATTTAACATTGATTAAATGATAATTTTGCCCTTGTGAATTTTTTCATTTATATGATATATAAATTAAAATTAAATGATATATGTTGATGAAATAGTATAAGAGCAAGATTGCTTTAGAAGCTTTAGCATGTGTTATACTATTCACTGTCACATCAATAACATAACCAAGTACTCTAATATTATCATATAATCCCTAATATTAAATGAAACAAAAACCAGCTTTAATCCAATATCATAACACAATCACACAGCCATAAAGATCATCCAAAAATGTGTGACGACGAAGACCACCATTCATTCAGTAATGAGAGTGACGATCCATTAATATTTATTTGTTATATGAATTGCTTATACAATTATAGTATATTATATGAGATATTCAGTCTATACTAATAACAATTCTATATTTAATAATATATATCACACTAGCATAATGATTTTTAAACATATTCGTCTAATCAATACACAACGGTTTGCTATGATTCATGAAGGAGATCATGATAATGCCAAGCTAGTGTTGGGTGAGTGGGTTAATGTAGTAAATGGTGGTTGGTTTTTCAATCCAGTTGCGACTACAAAAGATAAGTATGTTCACTTATTCAACAAACTAATATTTCCAGCGTTGTTAGATGCCGTAAAGAGCAAAGTAGGAAGAAAAGCAGATAGCCTACAAATTAGTCTGTCACATCAGTATCCAGAGTGGTACGAATTCGAGAATGGCGAAGGTGCATGGCCAAATTTCATCAATTCAAACAATGATGTTGATGTGTATATTCAGTTCCGTAGAGAGGTTGAAGAAATTAACTTTTATGTTACAATGGTTGATCAACTACCAAAGCTATCCACCAAAGCAAATAGAAGTACTACAAAGTAATCATATTCATGAACAACAGTAATTCCGAATCAGAAATTTCTGATTTTAGTGTTCTTGGTGTTGTTATAGATCGATATTCAACAAATAACCCATTTATTAACAATATGAGAAAATTTCGCACAAATTCTATACATATTATGTTTACATTGATAGAGTTGGTTTTGTGTCATCGGAATAGTGACAATGTCACCGGAACACGAGATCGGAATCTTAATACTATACGATAATCTTATAAACACGGATATCTAACGAAGCCGAGTTTAGAAAAATTACAGATCAGAGTAGACATGATTTACAAGTAGTAGTACAACTAAGTTCAATATACGTGTGCCCATATATATTGGAATATATCAAATAATGATTACGATGGTATGTTTATATGATATCAACCTACTGGAAAGACGAGTACTGGATGATGCAAACATTGTTATAGACTAGGACACAACAAATTATCTTGAAAAAAGCTAATATAATTATGGATTGAGACATAACATGAATGACTTAAAGATAATAACTTTTAGAATGGGAAAAATAATAAAATCAACTGCATGTATTGACAAAACTGCTAGCTTTTGGCTTTTATATATATATATATATTTTAACTAAGATATAATCATGATCTTACTTGAACTACTTTTGTATGTAATGCCCAAGTTGACTTCGTTTGAATCTTTTGGTATGAAGTTACTCTAATTAGACATCTTAGTTACATATCATAACAAATATTCATCACTCAAAGGACTGTATTATATAAATGTTCTGCAATAACATTACTATAACAATAGATCTACTGGCTACATAGTATAGACATAAATAATATAAATACTTGTATGAAATAAATGACACCATAGTTAACAAACCAACAAACAACTATTGTTCCAAATATCAGTGACAAATCATAATACTAAAGAAGTTCAAGACACGATAGACAATTGTTACAAAATTTAATAATTAAAAACACATTGTTAATAAAGTTTAGTTCAGAAATTCGCTTCCTCATCGCCTTCATTAATGTCGGAACAAACATGTTTGATTATGTCATCTGCATTCTCATCAGAACTAATTTCAGTATGCAAATGAGCTAGTCGAGAGATTACTTGCTTAGTCGATGAAGAATGATGTTCTGGAACAAACATATATAATTAACACTACTACATGTATGGACATACAATAAAAGTTTAATAATGTTACCTTTTTTAAACTTCTTTGCTTTTTTGGGACTGATCATTTCGGATGGGGATGAATCTTTCCTTACTTTTAACTTGCTAGTCACATCAGTTGCTTCTTTTTTCTTTGATACCACCTTCTTTTTCGTTTGTTCCTCTTTTGACGTCTTTCAGATCATTTTATCCTCTATTCTCTTGAAGCACTTTTCTAGATGTCCTTCCATACGAGGTGTGTACTTTTGCAACATACCATCGACTATCTTCTCAATGTCAGCAACTGTCAACTGACCGCCATAAGGATTATTAGCACTGCCTTTAACAGTTGATCGTTTATCTATTTGTAGGTCTTCTACATCTCTAGAACTACCACCAATGTACTCAACATCCTCATCATCATTCGAGTGCCTTGATTTTGGTTTTGTCTTTGGTTTCTCTTCAAAATTTTCAGCCTTCATTCCACCTGCCCAACTATAATGATCGAAATCATGATCTTGGTGATTAAGTCCATTATTGCATTGACTTTGGGATCCTCTTCATCATAGAACAATATATCATTTTCTAGATGTGAACTGTTATCACAAAGATATGCTCTCACTTTCGCCTACATATACACAAAGTACATTACATTGTACAAATACAACAGTTTGTAGATCTTCTATAAATTAGTGACCACGTAGAACTTTCATGTGAATAGATTTACTATGTGAGTAACATATCTGGCCTGCTATATCAAGTGTCCTTGCAGAATTAAGATTGATCATAAGGTTGCACTGCAACACGACTTCAATTATCTTAGCCACTGTTAACTCCTTACCTTTGAGGTCGCATCCAATAATTACAGGACAACAACACACTGTGACTAAAACTAAGGTATGCGACAAACCTTGTATAGCGCAACTATCTTATATCTAGCGGGCTGCAACTCTAGATTTTCCATTCCTAGCTGTCAGCAAGAATGACTCAAGACCCAAGGGAATTTTAGGTACACATTAATGTCAGCTAACATAGCAAACACGATCCATAGAAATATTTGTTGCATTAGAGGTGGGGCATAATATTCTATCCACAAGAGCAAGTAAACTAAGCCTAAAACGAGTTAGGGGATCCATGTACGTCTTCCCTTTCATCAGAAGCTTAAGGACATTACCTGCAATCATTTTTGTCTTGTTTTTGAAAAGTGATTTCCAGATTTCACCCCCAATATCGTTGGCCTTCACTTTAGCCTTTATGGATGTTTTTTGCCATTCTTTATATTCCTTGGTCTTCTCACAATTCAGGCCAGTGACCATTACAAAGTCTTGAACGGCGTACCTAATAGGCCTTCCAGCATACAACCACCAAATCTCGTACTTATTCTCTGTTAAGAGTTGTCTAGACATGATGTAGTGCAGAAACTTAACTGAGAATGTGTGATTACCCATTCTCATGAGAGTGGTGAACTGTGAATTCATCAATATATTCAAATGGTTTTCATCCAATGCAGACTTGATGATTTCAATATGTCGCAGGTTGAAGTAGTTAGTAATATTGTGTTTCCTTGATGGTTCACACCCAGTCATGAACATCCTCGTAGGAAGATCATTTTCTTCCATTGTTTATAAATAGTTCTGCATACAAATAAACAAACAAACAATATTGTATGAGTGAAGTTTCAATAATATAAATCATGCATATAAGGCAAAACATTCATAATTCAAATTCATATAATCTAAACTCATACGTAAAATATTGATAAACATATGCATTTGCTTGCAATTTCAGTGAATATTGATCAATTAACCAAATTGAACAAATTTCTCACTTAATATGTTATAAAAGCTTATACTATTAGGTTTAATACAGTCGCTTATAACACTAAGTCAATAGAAGATTAAACAAATGTTGAAGTACAAAATCCCTAATTTGCAAAATATCACAAATCTACTAAATCAGAATTAAGAAACTATCTACACAGAGAATCAAAGTAGTCTAAACAAATTTAGTACAGACTTTCTACAATTTCTCCTATATTATCAGTAACAATTATGACTAAACTATAAATCAAATTTCGAATCTTCTTCTCGCACTCGACTAAGTGTCTGAAACCCTAGATTGTGAATCGAAGAAATAGTAAACGAAAATCATGTGATATCTGCAATAATTTTATTAATTGTGCGGATTTATAAAAGATAGAAGTACTACAAAGTAATCAGATTCATGAATAACAGTAACTCCAAATCAAAAATTTCTGATTTCAGTGTTCTTGGTGCTACCGATTAATACTCAATAAATAACCCAGTTATTAACAATATGAGGAAAATTTGGCAAAAATTCTATACATATTATGTTTACATTGATAGAGATGGTTTTGTGTCATCGGAACAATGACAATGTCATCAGAACAATGACAATGTAACTTTATAAACATGGGAATCTATCGAATCCGAGTTTAAGAAACTTACAGATTGAGTAGGATCCAACTTGCATGTACCAAAAGAAGAATCGCTCAAATTTTTTCTCTGTAAAAAATGGTTGGGAAGATACAGAGATGAAGTTAAGAAATAGTAAGAAAGAAACTGACAATGTCAGTTTATTCCTTCATTTACGTTTTTTTAATTTAAATTTTTTTGGTGAATTTGCCGAATAATCATTTTTTGAATATGAATGAAGAATATGACAAAAAAAAATTTAGAGCTAAAAACTAACCATATTCACTATTCTACTCATGTAGTAATGACCAATTTACCCTTCGCAAATATAGAATGTTCATGATATAGTAGAGAGAATAACCACAAAACAAACACAAAATATGATTTTTCACCATATAATGTAAAAAAAATATAAGTTATATCAAAAATAGATTTTTTTATATAAACTATTTAATAATATATTCATTTTTAAGTAAATTTCGGTCATTCAAAAAAAATTAAATTGTAGTATATTTAGGAAAAAATCTATGTTTTTTAGAAGAAATTTTAGATTTGAATTATTTTTTATATTAAAATATGTATTGTAAATAAAATAGAGGGGGAGATAGGAAATTAAAGAGAAAAATAATAATTAAATTATTAATTAAAGTGAAAAGGGTATAATTATATATATAGTGTAGAATGTTTATTGCATGTGGATGATGTATTGTAGCATGGTTAGTTTGTGAATTATAATTTGATTCATGATTATTCAACCTAATTTCCTAATAATATATAAGTTAACATATAATTTATGTGATAATTTGATAATATATATATGTTAATGGTTAAAATATACGGGACAACACATTAAACAACATATCCGATAACGATTTCTTTATCTTGTAAATATATGAATATCTCTTCTCTGACATGTTTTCTTCTCAATTAAACCTTCTATATATTTGCCTTCATTGTTTGAGGTTGTCACGTGGAAATTGGGTTGCGACGGGAGCACTAAACGTGAGTTTCCGCCGCTCTGAGTTTGTTATGTAGGGAATCCTTCAACAAAATTTTGTCGCTTTATCGTGTTAACCGTAAATTTTGAATTGAACATATATATTCATGTGTACTAGTTATCGAAACTAAACAATTTATTTCCTGCAATATATATTATTATCATTTAATTTAATTGTTATCACTTGATACGTAACTTCAATGTTTTGAAACTGGAACTTGGGGTCTGGTTTGGGGCGGGCTACTATTCTTGAAGAATTAATATACATTATAAATCTTTATCATTTATCTTATATAATATTTGCCAATAACAATATCTACCGTTAAATCTGATGTTTGTTATTCCATATGGTTGCTAATAAAAAGGAATAAAAATAAAAATATTATTTTACCTTCAGATTTTTATTGATGAGGTAAATAACTCTATTACAGGAGCAATCATAATGTTTCTTCATAATTTGTACGTGTGTGGTTCAAAGATAGTGTTGACCTATTATCATTTAATGAGGATCATAAGCAACATTAAGAGAGAAGAGAAGTTAGAGACAGTTTCGTGTTTTAAACTAATGAGTCATAATTAGTTGTTTAATTTCTTTAAATGCATAATTACTTACTACATTAGTTATTCATCTATGAATATTGGTCACACAATATTATAATAATATAATATATATATATATATCTACATATATGCTATATACATATTATAAAGGACTATTTAGGTAGATATTCATAAGTTATTACATAATTAAAAGATTAGCAATGCAAGTTTTTTTATTAAAGAAACTAACAAAGATACACTGTGAAAAATACATAACTAACCTTAACTAAATCATATGATATAGAGGAGAGAGATAAAACATGTATGACATATAGAGGAGAAATAAAAATAATTTAAAACAATAAATACATAGACAGCAACACATTTACCGGAGTAGATTTGTTGCAAATCTTTTTTTGTTACACCAATTTTATTATCGTACAACAATTTCATTATCGCTATAATTTGTTTTAATGAAAGAGATTTCTAAGTTAAGTTGAGTCTTGATTAATACATATAATAATTGTTAACACATATATTCTAATAAACACTAGCTTAATAAGTTTAAAATATGTTTTTTTTTCAGCGATTCAATATTATAGTTTCTGATGATTTTTTTGAAATTTCTAAGTTAAGTTGAGTCTTGATTAACATATATAATAACTATTAACACATATATTATCTGAAAAACACTAGCTTAACAAGCTTTAAATATATATTTTTCATTAATTCAATATTAGAGTTTCTAATTATTTATTTTATCTGGGTTTTAGTTCAATATTATAACAAAACATGCATTGTTGACTCGTTGACATATGTGTTGTCAATATGATTACACCTATGAGCAAACAAATATGATTACACCTATCATTAGAATATGTACATACATATGTTTTTTTTTATCGAGAACAGGAGGAAAACCTTCCAAATAATATAAATTCAAATCAAACAGGCTACAAGCAAATCATACGGGATCTAGAAAACCCAATGTTATCTTCCGAAGCTAAAGAAATAATCTAAAAATGAATCGAATCAAAAGCATGAAAACCAAAAGATGGACTAAATGCATAGTTTGCTAAACCATCAGCTAGACAATTAACTTCTCTATACACGTGACGAATACGGACATTCCAGTCCTTCTTGAGAAAGCTATAACACAAATGTACTAGGAAAGACAGTGGATGCGAATCTCCAATCCCTGTCGTTAGAAAACCAGCAAAAATTTCTGAATCAACCTCTAATTCCACTTGTGAAACTCGCCTTTCCCAAGCAATATAAACGCCATAATAAACACCCCAAAGCTCAGCCATTGGCGCCAAACAGATCCTGATATTCAAAGCAAAACCGTAGATCCATTGTCCGGTGTCATCACGCAACACTTCACCTGCTGTAGCTAAACCCGGGTTACAGTGTGACGCACCGTCTGTGTTGATTTTGAACCAATTTGAAGGTGGAGACTGCCAAGAGATCAGTTGTTCAACTCTCTATGGTCGAGAATGGCTACATCGAACAGAGTCAAAACCATCCGATACTTCTCGACATTTATCTCTAATGAATTGTGTTCTGTCACGACATTTAAACTCTATACCGAACACATTGTAGCACCTCCACTTCCAGGCTCACCATACAACTGTAGCAAACATAATACTCCACTGAACACCATCAATTACCGTGACCAATCGTAAATTGTCATAGACCCACTCGAGAAGTGATTTTTCAAAGAAACCAGATCGAAGTTGAACTGGCAATATCCATATCCATATTCCTTTGATCAAATCACAATCTCTGAAGACATGTAGAATGGACTCCTCTCAACCTTTGCACACAGAACACGTACTAGAAACACTCAAATTTCGTCAGAACCTCTCCATGTTAGTCATGATGACTTGATGAGAGACTAACCATAGGAAAAGCTTAATTCTCTCTGGCACTTTAACACCCCAGATTTGACGAAAGAAAGCCTGCATATTCGGGCCATATGTTTCGTTTCCCATTACTGAAGTATATGCCGATGAGACCAAGAATTTACCATCACAAGACCTGCTCCATGACAATCGATCTTCACTGCATGTGACTTGATCAACGACCATGGCCTGTAAGTGGAGCATCATATGATGTGATATATAAGGAACAATTTGATCACGCTTCCACCCTTGATCATGAACCCAATAATCAGCTACAGATAATGATGTCAGCGATTCAGGGACATCACAAACGGTGAGAGTAGAGAGTGGTTTCTCTAATAGCCATGAGTCCGACCAGAACCTTACATCAGCACCTGAACCAATAATCCATCTTATATTTGGCATTATCACCGTTTTAATACCATGTCCAATACTACGCCACAAAGCAGATCCAGGTTGACTGATAGAAGGACCAAAGTTGCGAGGGAATGTATCAAAATGATATTTGCTAATGGCATACGGCTATGTACATAGATATGTTAACCAATATATTATATTGATAATCAAATTATTATCATATAACTAAAAGTTTGTTTCCATATATTGAGTTGAATAAGAGCTTTCTAGGTTAAATTGAATCTTGATTACCACATATATTAACTGTTAACACATATATTATTTGTTAACCCATATATTAACTGTTAACACATATATTATTTGTTAACCCATATATTATCTCATAAATACATATTAGATTAACACATATATAATGTGTTAACACATACCAATCGTTATAATATGTACATATAGATGTTAACCAATATATTATATTGATAATCAAATTATTATCACATAACTAAAAGTTTGTTTCTATAGATTGAGTTGAATGAGAGTTTTCTATGTTAAATTGAGTCTTGATTACCATATATATTAACTATTAACACATATATTATTTGTTAACCCATATATTATTTCATAAACACATATATAATGTGTTAACACATACATATCGTTATAATATATACATATAGATGTTAACCAATATATTATATTGATAATCAAACTCTTATCATATAACTAAAAATATGTTTCTATAGGCTTAGTTGAATGAGAGATTTCTAGGTTAAGTTGAATCTTGATTACCACATATATTAACTGTTAACATATATATTATTTGTTAACTCATATATTATTTGTTAACGTATATATTATCTGATAAACATGTATTTGATTAGCACATATATAATGTGCTAACACGTAATAGTTAGTTAGAATAATATATATTACCCGATAAAATACTAATTTTATGAGTTTCAAATATGTTTCTTTATCGATTCAATATTATGATTTCTGATTATTTACTTTTTGTTTTCTTTCAATATTCTAATAACACATTATTTCATTGGGATAGATCTAATATTTATCAAAATTGAGTTAACATAAAATTGAATAAAACCATATATTAAGAAATGAATATAAAATAAAAAGTAAAATATAAAAAAAACAAAGAGTCGATGAAACACCAAAAATGCTAAATACACAAGAATGAAGCAACACTCTCACATAAAGTAGATAAATACACAATCATATAGGATTAGAAAACTGACGAAGAGAAAATGTGTACAAAGTGTTACATAGATGAAATTAATCAATTTTAAAATAATTACTTGTTTTAATTTGTAAAAGGAAACAAGTCTATCTCTTTGCCCAGTGGAGTTAGAAAAAAGAACTTGAAAAAATGAAGAGAAAATGAATAAGAAAAAGGTAGAGATGAGAGAGAACATGAGAATGAGAGAGAAGAAAGAAAAAAATAGCATGTGTAAAGATTATAAATAAGGCCATAAAGAGAAAAAATAATAGTGAAAAGTAAGAGAGAGAAATGAGATGTACCACAGATAATTAACAAAAAAATTTTTGCTAAGAAACTAAATTTTCTTATTATTAACATATGAATACATATATATAATCAGTTTGTCAACAATTATATAGACAATATCCAATTCATAGCTTAAATTTATTACCTAAAACTCATTTTTTTTTGAATTAATAGTTTTTAGTTTTATGAATTAAATTTTAATTTTAATTATTTAATTTTAAAATTTTCTTAATAACTGCGAGAATAAATTCATTATAATAATTTTAATTTATAATATTATCCAAAAAATTGTACCGCTTTTTTATTTTCACAAATCACAGTTTTATTTTGTCCCACACTTTTATATTTTCACTAATCATAGCTTTTTGTCTTACTTTTTCTATTACAACCGTATTTAGACATCACTTGTCCCGCACTTATGTCTTACCACACTTGTTCTGCACCACACTCTGTCCCGCACCGCTAAAACTATTGTCACCAATTGAAAGCTTAGTAGTGCATGACAAAATGTGGTGTGGTACAAGTGCGGTTTTGACAAAAAGAGCGGGACAAATAATATGTGACTGGTGAAAGTATAAGCAGTGTGGTTTTCTAAATATAATTTTATAAATAAAATATATTGATAATTATAACTTTAAATTTTATTATTATTATCTTTTCATTACTATTAAAACATTTAATTTATTAATTATTTAAGTTAGATAATTTGACAACAATGTAATTACAAAGGGAAGCCAACACACACGGTGAAACTTAAGTCGGTAAATATTAAAACATTAAAATATTAATATTTGGATAATTATTCATATTTAACACTCCCCTTAATTATCCATTTGATTATGTACTGCCTCATTAAAAACTTTATCATGGAAAAACCCAGTAGGATAAAAACTATAACAAAGGAAAAAGAGTACAGTAACGTAATCTCCTCATGAAGTGACGGATATCATAAATTCCGTAGTTGACGCATTCCAATGTCATGAACGTATTTTCTGAAAGTTATAGTGGGAAGTACTTTTGTGAATAAATCACCTGCATTGTTTGTTGAACGGATATATTGAATATCCACTTCTTGATTTTTCTCGAGTTCTCACGTGTAAGAGAAAAATCTTGAGGGAATATGCTTTGTTATGTCGCTTTTGATATAACCTTCTTTGAGTTGAGCGACACATGCATCATTGTCTTCAAACAATTTTCTTGGCTCTTTATTTATGGTTATTCCACTGGCTCCTTGTATGTGTTAAGTCATAGATCTGAGCCACCCACATTCTCTACATGCTTTGTGAAGTGCAATTGTTTCTGCATGATTTGAAGAGGTAGCGACTAATATCTGCTTTTGGGAACGCCAACAAATTACGGTTCCTCCAACTGTGAAAATATATCCGGTTTGCGATCAGGATTTATGTGGATCTGATAAATAGCATGCATCTGCAAAACCAACACTAGCATTTCTAGGATAAAATAATCCTAAATCAATTGTTCCCTGGAGATAACGAAAAATATGTTTTATGTCATTCCAATGTCTGTGTAGGTAACGAACTGTATCTTACAAACAGATTTGTAACAAATGCTATATCTGGCTGAGTACAATTGGTAAGATACATGAGTCCACCAATAACGCTCATATAAGATACTTCAGGACCTAATACCTCTTCGGTACCTTTACAAGGTCGGAATGGATCTTTGTCAATATTAAGTGTTCTATTACCATTGGAGTACTCAAAGGAGTCGTTTTATCTATGTAAAGTGTTTTAAGATCCTTTTCGTATAATTTGATTGATGTACAAAAATTCCATCCGAAGATGCTTGATCTGGAGCCCAAGATAAAATTTTGTCTGTCCAAGATCTTTCATTTCGAACTCTTCTATCATATGAGTTATAGCATCATTTATCTCCTTTTGAGTTCCAATTATGTTCAGGTTATCAATATATACAACAATGATCACAAATCGAAATAAAGATTTCTTAATAAATACACAAGGGCATATCGCGTTGTTGGTATATCCTTTACTCAACAAATATTCACTTAAGCGATTATACCACATGCGTCCGGATTTTTTAATCCATAAAGTGATTGCTATAATTTGATCAAACATATTTCTTTAGACATTGAGTCTAATGCTCTTGGCATTTTTAATCCTTATGGGATTTTCATGTATATATCATTATCAAGTAATCCATATAGATATGTTGTCACAACATCCATTAGATGCATGCCTAGATTTTTACATGCTGCTAGGCTCATCAAAAATCTGAATGTAATTGCATCCATTACCGCGGAATATATTTCTTCATAATCAATTCCCGGTCTTTGAGAAAATCCTTGGGCAACAAGTCGGGCTTTATATCTTGTTACCTCATTTTTCTCATTTCTTTTCTGAACAAATACCCATTTATACCATACGGGTTTTACATGTTTGGGTGTTGTGACAATTGGTCCAAAAACCTTTCTTTTATTTAGGGAGTTTAATTTAATTTCAATGGTCATTTTTCATTTCTCCCAAACAGGTATTTTCTTGCATTCCAAAATGGACCGTGGATCTGGATCATCACTTTCATGATCAATCTCTTTTGATACAGAGAATGAAAAAATTTCATCATCATCTTCTATTTCATTTCCAACCCTTAACCTTCCGTTTTGGGCATAATTGATGGAAATCTCATGATATTCTACATCATTTTCGTCTACAAGACTTTTCTCTGTATATGGTTCTTCTAAACCATTTTCATTTATTTATTTTCCCAGTTTCTTTTTCTTTCGAGGATTTTTATCTTTTGATCCCATTGGTCTCCCCCTTTTCAACTGAACTCTAGGTTCATTTGCTACTTTTCCATCAGTTTGTTATTCTGTAACAATAACTCTTGATGGAACATTTACAGCGGGTATATATGATTTTGTCACCCTTTTTGTATCGGTGAACGCATCTGGTATCTGGTTTACCATATTTGTAAATGCATAATTCTCTGAACTTCCAGTTCACGTTGTTTCATAGGGGGATCAAGGTGCAATAACGACGATGTACACCATGTAATATCTTTTGGAACTTCCTTAGTTCCTCCTCCTAACGCTGGAAATTCATCTTTATTAAAATGGTATTCGGCAAAACGTGCCGTAAACATATCACCAATTTGTGGTTCCAAATACCGAATTATACTTGGTGATGTATACCCAGTATATATTCTCAATCTCTTTTGTGGTCCCATTTTTGTTATTTGTGGTGGCGTTATAGGAACATAGATCGCACACCCAAAAACATGGAGATAAAAAATATCTAGCTTATGGCCAGATGTTAATTCGAATGGGGAGTATTTATTATATGCACTCAGTCTTATTTGAATTAGTGCCGCAGCATACAAAATTGCATGACCCCATATTAAAATTGGGAGATTTGTTCTCATTATTAGTGCTCTAGCAATTATTTGCAGCCGTTTAATCAAACACTCAGCCATGCCATTTTGTGTGTGAACATGTGGGACCGGATGTTCAACATCAATTCCTAATGACATACAATAGTTATTGAAGGCTTGTGAAGTGAATTCACCAGTGTTATCAAGCATTACTTTCTTTATTATATAATCAGGAAATTATGCTCTCAACCTGATTATTTGGGCAATAAATCTTGCGAAAGCCGTATTTCGTGTAGTCAATAGACACACATGTGACCATCTACTAGATGCGTCAATCAATACCATAAAGTATCGAAACGGTCCGCACTGTGGGTGAATTGGCCCACATATATTACCATGTATTCTCTCTAAGAATACTAGAGATTTATTCCCAACTTTACCGGGTGATGACTGAGTTATTAGTTTTCCAAGAGAACAAGCATTACATAGAAATTCTCTCTATTGAAGAATCATTTGATCTTTCATTGGATGGTCATTTAAATTTTCACAATTTTCCGCATCATGACTGAACCAGAATGCCTTAAACGTTCATGCCAGACTTTGAACGTACATGTAAACTTTTGGTTTATAGTAATATATGATTCAGTCATATTTATTTTTGTGGAATATATTCTGGAGGATAAAGCTGGGAGCACTTCCAATATGCTTTTTCTCTTCGAAATGACTGATGTAATGCAAAGATAATCAATGCCATTCTTACTCATAGTTCTATATGATATTCATTTCTCATGATATCTCTGAAACTTAACAAGTTTATGTAAGATTTGAGGGAATATAATGCATCACTTATATCAAACTTTGTTCCCCGTGTCATTGAAAAACTGGCTCTTCCAGAGCCTATATTAATTTTTGCATTATCAGATATAGTATTCACGGTTCCAGCGGAATCTTTTATTTTAATGGAGGAGACATACTTTTTATCCTTAAGTATTGTGTTCGTTGTAGAACTGTCTGCCAGATATATATCTCCATCATTCTTTCCAAATTTCATCATTTCTGATGATAAAAGATGCATTAATATACCAAAAACAAACTTTATATTATAACAAAAACTAATTTATAAAGCATAAATAAACATTAAGCAGAAATATTAACAAACATAACTATCATGTAGTATCTTCTTTATGAAGATCCTATTCGTTTTCCTTTTCATTGATTTCTTCTGAATCAATGGCAAAATCTGATATATCGAGATTTGTATCAAAATTTATGCCATCGAAAGAAGGTCTAGGTTAACCACTGATGAAGTTGGTTTCATCTTTCTTTTCTTTCACCTTTTGTGATTTTTGATACAAATCAGCCAAATGTTTTGGTGTAGGACAAGTATGGGCCCAATGCCCTTTCATGCCGCATCTGTAGCAAGCATTCTCATGCTGCTTATTACCAACTTTATTTCTTTTGGACCTTTTATTATTCATTTCAGAATAATAATCATTTGGACGGAACATTCTTATTTTTTCACGTCCATATCCATGTCCATATCCATGTCCATATCCATGTCCATATCCATGTCCATATCCATGTTCATATCCTTATCATTCACGACTACGGTCATTACCTTGACCGCGTCTATATCCATACTGATCATTATACTTTAATGGTGCAACATTCACTTCTGGTAATGAAGTCGATTCAGTAGGACAAGACTGATGGTTTATCATTACAAATTATTTTGTGTGATTGCCAAAGATCTGCAGGATCTTTTTTTGTTATATTCATCTCTTAAAACATCATGAATATGGTAGAATAAAAATATCATGATATTTTCTATTTTCTCATATTAAGTCATTTTCGACTTATCGATGATATCAAATAGCTTATTTTCTTTTGAATACATCCTTATTGCGACTGTCCGTCGCATATAATTATTCTCAGATATATCAAGGGACAAGGGCAGTGATCTCAAGTTTCGTTAAATTTGATATGATAATTGTGTAATATATGATAAATTTAATTTAAAATGCATAATATAAAATATAAATAAAATAACATAATAAAAATTAAACAGTAATTTAAAATATTTTGTTATCTGGACAAAATATATTTCAACGTTCTTTTAAAAAATTTTCATAAATGTCTTCTGGACATTTAGAATTACGGCGATATGAGGAGACATAGTCTACCATATGATCATTAGCCGTTTAAGGAGACAAAGTCTACCATATGATCAAAGGAGACATAGTTTACCATTTGATCATTAGCCGTTTAAGGAGGCAAAACCTACCACATGATCGGAGGAGACATAGTCTACCATTTGATCGTGATCGTAGAGGCAGAGCCTACCATAACGATTGGTTCGGAGAAGGTATCGCCTATCATCCCAAATATAATATATTTGTATGGGGAGAGCATCACCCATACGACATACCGGCCATTATAATAGTATATAAATTAAAATTAAATATTTAGCATATATATATGGGAACCCAGTTACCCAATCTCACATTTCTTACCTTTCCGGTATAAAAGCATATATTTCGGTATTAGAGCTCGTCATGCTGATAACGTACTATAAAATATTTCTTTCTATATATATATTATACTATATTATTATTATATTTATGTGTGGAATATTAATAGAGAGAGAACCTGACTCTTTTAGAAAGAGAGTATTATTCACTTTTTTGGTGAGAACGATGTAACTACAAAGGGAAGCCAACACACATATATAGTGTATTATTGGCGGTGAAACTTAAGTCAATAAATATTAAAACATCAAAATATTAATGTTTGGATAATTATTCATATTTAACAATTATTATTTTTTTGATAGAAAACTAAATTTCATTTATTAACTGAAACATGTTAAGTTCAGTTTTATTTTTAATAGGCAATAATAAAAAGAGAGTTATGAAAAATAAACGCATGTCACATTCATAATTGATATATTGAAACATAATGGAGTAATATTATAATTTATTATATATAACTAATATTTATTATTTTACAACACATATTTTAAAATGTAGTAAGCTTTTGCATTAAAAGACGTTTTTGTTTACTTTTCTTGTAAACAAAAAAAAAATTGATGGTTTTCTTATATATTTTTTTAAATGCTTACTTACTAATATGTTATATGATTGGCAACATAATTTAGAAAAGTGCACCACGTATGACAAAACGTTTCGCATACATGCCACCATTCAACATTAAAGTGCGGTGTGATACAAGTATGGGACATAGTGCGGTTGTGTAGTTTTGAAAGAAAATCAGTACACAAAAAGTATGATCAATGATGTATTTGTGAGGCCTATTTTGAGAGGAAAGAGAAATACCACTTTTAATGTACCAATCAAGTATTTAATTTTTTTTTGTGTTTTATTTTTTTAAAAGAATTCACCAAATTGTCCAATGGATAAATACTCAGATTGCAGTTCAAAATTTCAACAGCTACTACCCAGCGGTTTTTCTCAAAAACCGCAAACAGATTATTATTATTATTATTTTTTTCTCTTAAACTAAATATTTAAATAATTTTTAATTCAAATAAATAGGATATGTATCAATTCATTTCTTTCATTTTATCTAAAATCCTCAACACCATTTCTTAGAGCAACATCAACTAGGCTTTAAAAAGGTAAAATATTTTTTATTTTATGCATAATTATATTAATTATATATAAGATATTGATTTTATATTTCACTATAATTAAAGGGATCATGTTAATAATTAGTCTATATTTATGTGTTATTAAACACAAAATAATTCATACTTGAATGTAACATATTTATTATAATATAAATGAATATATTTTGTTTATTATTATATGTTACTAGGATAGTGACCATTTACTCCCCACTCATGGCTTTTTGGCTACCTCATACGTAGCTAGAATTGTAGGGATCTGATTATAAATGTCCGAAATGTGTATGGCTTTCAAGTGTTTTATCTTTTTTGTCTTAAAACCTGCTTTTGTTTAGCTGTAAAGTTTTTTTTTTCTTTGATATGGATGTAAATTATATTAAGTAGTGAAAGAGTTGTAGTTTACAACAGTTAATATAGTCGCTTGCCGAAAAAGATAAAAACAGGGGAGAAAAATTATAAGAGCTTGAGACTAATCATTGGGTAGCGACTGCAACGAATGCAGTCGTGAGTTCCTTTCCTTCCATATATGATCCACGATCGCTTGGCAGAGGAGCTTACGCAGCAGGTGTAGTGCTGCATCAGAGCTTATGCAGGACCAATACATCATGACATCCCAAGAGTGAAACAAAATAGGTTGCAGATTTAAAGGATTCAGCGAATTCACATCTCACTCAAACTGAACAATCAAGTTTCTTAAACATTATATGATCCATTTGTCTTACCTTTTGTTTATCACTGTTAGCACATTTAGGGAAAAGGATGTTAATAATATCTATACTAAGCATGCATGGCCACAAATTTTACTAACCTGAATAATACAAATGACGGCTGATGTAACCTTCTTCAAAGTCTCTAATGGTCTTGTATATTCCATTGCTGTGTGGCTAAAACATATTTTTAAACTAAAAGATGAAATGTTGATTTCTCTATAAAACCAGAAAGGATGTATAGAAAGAGATAATTAAAATTGGTCACTTACTTCTAGTCGCCATGCATTGGCGAGAAATCCTGCACACACAGCTTTTCTCACACCCTAACACAATGAAACAAAGGTGGTACAATTTTGTACCTCAATGTCTTCAATCACTTGATTTCAGGGTAATGCCTAATCTCCTAACAATCTGTTTGAGTTGAACAAAAGTAACATGATTCTAGTCCAACCAAATAAGAGCTGCACCTACAGTCTCCAAGGTATAAGAAGAACTTCATCTGCAATTCCAAGCAAAATCATGAAGCAAATTGATGTCATAGCTGCACTACACTCCAAAAGCCACTGCACCAAGTTAATTAAGCAGATTATTGAAATGTGTCAAAGCAATAACTGAGCCAAGTGGTATTAAAGCCACAATTCACAAAATCTTAAATAAACTATTACAATTTACATCAGAATTTAACAAATATCTGAGAAGAAAAATTGAAAAAAAGTAAACATTGGTAAAGGAGAATCAACACTTGAGCTTTACAAAAACAATGACCCCCTCAGCCTTTAAAAAATGAATGGTCATGTTTGAGCTTTTGATATGAGCACACTTACCACCGAAACTTTCGTGAAATTAAATAACTGAAATATTATCATACTATCACGAAGACAATAGTGACCATAAACGCTAATACTATCTTGAGCTTTTGGTTTTACAGCCATTGTCTCATCCATTTCAAGAAAGAAAAATGATGATTACTTGTACTACTTTGAAGACTAAACAAGGAATGAGACAAATCAAAGAGAGAAAACTTAAACTTTGACTTTGTCCTTGAGGCGTTCTCCATTTATTGATATCAAAACCAAACATGTTATGCCTCAGAAGGTATCGAGCAGACATGAATCAATTTTAGTGTAAGTGTGTAACAAAGAACTCAACCAAGCTAAGCCCAACGTTAATGAGAATCAGACGCTTGAGCTCGTTGTCAACATTATACTGGAAACATAGAAGGTAGATATAGAGCAAACATAGAAGCGAAGAGATCACGAAGCAAACATTATAATGTAGATTCTTAAATATATATATATATAATCAAAAAAGTACATTTTCTAGACTTCCCATCAAATTCTTCAATATATCCCTCTTTCTCTTTCACGAACCCTTTGATCCTCTTTCAAAATTGCGGAAGCTGAAACATCAAGAATGGTGCTTAGGGTTTCCGTGGATGAACTCTTCAGTTGCTGGAACGACGATACATATTCCATTTGCTGGGACGTGTTTTAATCTTTTAATGTGATTGGTTTTTTGATTAAATTTTAAGCTGATGTTGATATGTCATCTCCAGATAACTCCAAAAAGCTGATGTGTCAAGTTGTGGAGAAACTAATTTGCTTTTATATATATAATTATTTCTTCAAATACAACTATAAGTAACATGTTTATTATTGATTTTGATATCAAACATGAATTTTCAAAAAATTTGTCAAACCAGAATTGAGAAAAATTATACATGTTTAATTGCATACTTCTTATTTTGTAAAGAGCGAAATATTTAGGTTTTGTAGACATGTACACATATATTAAAAATTAAATGAAACATAACATAGAATTATTACAATAAATTTGTAGATATATATTAGTATATTACCAAACTCAAAAGAAAATTAATTTAAGATGAACAAAAAAAAAATATTTTAATTAAATACTTCCCTTAACAATTCTTTTGTGTACCCATTAACTAATAATGAACGAATAAATAAGTTTATTAATAAAACATAATGATTTTATATAATCCATATATAAAATGTCAAGTTTATTAATAATTTTATGTAGTTCAATATTATTTTTATAAAATGTAAGGTTTTATAATAATAGTTGGTAGCGAATTGTTCATGGATTTTTATTAACAATGTGATTGATTTATTATAAGAAATCATATATTGAAATTCAGAAACTTCAAAATTTGGGTGTATGATCTATAAAGTTTTTTTGGTAAGACACACAAGTCATGTTTCAGTCCAGCAAAACATGTAAACAAAGGAAACTTAAATTACATCCATTCCGATCTTTGGGGTTCTCCTAATATTCCTTTTAGTTTAAGTAAATGGCAATATTATATATCTTTTACTGATGATTTTTCTTTGGGTTAGTTTTCTCAGGACTAAGGATGAAGTATTTAAAGGCTTTATTGAGTGGAAGAAAATGGTAGAAACTCAGACAGAATGAAAGGTAAACGTAGTTAGAACTGACAATGGGCTTGAGTTTTGCAATCTTGAGTTTGACAGGTTTTGCAAACAAGTAGGAATTGTAAGGCACATGTACTTACACGCCTCAACAAAAAGACATAGCTGAGAGACTTAACAGGACCATCATGGACAAAGTTAGAGTAATGTTAAATGGAAAGTGTTCTCTCAAAGAACTTCTGGGCAGAATCAGCCTCAACTGCAGTCTATGTTATCAACAGATCACATTCTTCGGCCATTGACTTTGAAGTTCCGAAAGAAAGGTGAAGCTCAGTAATGCGAAATCTAGAAGAACTGAAGAGATTTGGTTGTGTAGCTTATGTTCACTCCACATAACGCAAGTTAGTGTTAGACTTTCGAATCTCTCTCTGTTATAGGATCTGACAACTACAAACGTTTAGTTTGTTTCACTCTTTAGAAGATTGAATCTTCTTCTCTTCTTCTTACGTCACTCTGTTTTTAAGAGC
>WJSH01010295.1:0-30140 GCA_009757365.2 Lepidium campestre | reverse complement strand
GTGCGAAATGCTTAAACTCGAATTCCACTTTTCCAAGCAAGAACAAGCATTAAGAGCAACCATAACAGAAGAGATATAGCCTTAGATAGTTTAGTATAACCAAGATCTACTTAAATCTAACACATTCCTCAAACCCTAAGCTAACTACTCAACATTCATGTAAAAACGTAAAAGCTCAGAAAATGAAATATATTGCTTCATTAAAGAGATAAGAAGGCGATTAAAGAAGAAGAAAATTGCATTCAACTTATAAAAACACACCAAAAGATAGCATTAAAGTACAAAAGAAGAGAATGTTCTTGAGAGGCTTCTCTCCAACAAAACAACACTAAAATCGATTCTCCCCTTATTAATGAGCTAAGAGGGATATTTATAGCCCATTCCCAACAAAACCTAGTTGCAAAGTCAACAAAAACGAAATATCAAAGTTCGGAATAGGGCCGCTCGGCCAGGTGAGGTCGAGCGGCTAGGTCGAGTCATCAGGTTTGTCATGTTTTCTTCGGCTCGACTTCAACCACTCGAGCATAATGTCCAACCCCTTGTGCTCGACCGCAACCACTCGAGTCTTGCACTCGAGCGTGTCTAATACTTCTCCTTCTTCTCTTAAAAACCATCTCCGGAGCCATAGCGACTTAAGTCTTTCCAGATTTCTCTCAATTCATCCGCCAAGTACCTAAAATCACATGTATGCAATGCAAATGCAAGATATGCTAGATAGAGCCAAAACATCCTAATATGGAGCAAACCGGAATGAGAAATCATGTAAAAGATGGTTATAAAAGTGTCCTAAAACTAGCTAAAATACACATATATCAGTAGTTAGATTAGTTCAGTCTGGTTTTTAGTTAGGTTCCGTTCAGTCTCTCGATTTATTGTTGCCCCAAGATCGTTTATCTCATCTCTGGTTCGATCATGTGTTGAGCTCGTTTGGGTTCAGTTTCATCCGGATTGAGGTTTGTCTCGTTCCTTGTCCGTACTACAAGACTTGTTCAAGGTCTTCTCTTTCAAGGGTCCTTTTCAGGCGTCAAATAGTCAGCCATAGTCGATCAATTATCGATCGTGTTTTGGTTTTAACTTCGCCATTTCCGGAAGATATGTGAGATTCATTTTCACCGGCTTAGGTCCCTGATCTTCATCACCGCGGTACTCTTATTCGCCATAGGAGGTTTCTTCATCGGTTTGAATTTTATCTTGTCTATCGGTGTTCTTGTTCGATCTTGGGGTTGATTTTTTGGGATTCTGGCATTGGTATCATTGCTAAAGCTTTATCAGGACTAGCTTAACAATGTTTCCTTTGGTTAGGCTTTTGTCTCTGGTGTTATTTCTGTTTACAGCCAGCCTTTGTATCTTGTCATGTATTCCACCTTAATATCAATCTATGATCTTTCAGTTAAGAAAATAAAAAGGTAGAGCATACAGATTGGTGTCATTACAAAAAAAAACATGACAAAAAAGCAATCAGTCTATCAATTCCGACAAAGCGAATTGATGAAGTGATACACAAATCTGAAAATTTTGAAAGGAAATTTCAATAGGAAGCTATCTTATGGGGAAACGAAATAGCTGACATAAGCTCGAAATTGACCCAAAAAGAAGATCAGAAAAGAAGTCGTTCACCGATAGTCTAAAAACCTAAGCCGTCAACAATGTAGAAATATGAATGACTAGACGCCGACACTACCGTGTCTATAAAACTCGCTCTAATCTCTAACTATAAGGTTTTTCTGGACAGAACTGAACTAACCTAAGAAAGCGAGATCATGTATACTCATTTTCATCAGCCGATTTTTTAATCCCATATTGAGGAGAGTGGAAATCAACTCCCTAACGCCTAGGATATTAAAGGGGCTTTACCACCTTATCCAACTTGTGCCGGCCATTTTTATTTATTTAATTTTATTAGACTATCTCCATCGGTGGGATGCTAATTTGAGGTTCTAAAGTAATAAAATATTATTATTTTAATAAGAATTTACTTTTAATTTAAATTTTACTTTTTTAAAAGAAATTGTTCAATCAAATAAGAACATGTGTAGATACTGTTTCTTATTTGAGTTATTGGAGAAACTTAGTTTCTTAATTGAGAACCCCATCATTCTCTCTCTCCTACTTTTTAATTTTTTTTTTTTTTATTCTAAGAAATTCTATCATCTTTTACCCCTTGAACATGTTGAACATTGATACAAATCCTTTTCTGAAAGCATTATGAAAATCATAATTATTTTACCAAACTGAGTTTTATCATATGATAGTAATAGTAGACCATAATTAGTGCCGTTTGTCAAAGTGGAAAACTTGATGGCACGACTAATCAAACTTGGTTTTAACTTTTAAGTCCTTGTAAGATTAATGTTGAGTTTCCAAAAAAAAATTGATTATGAATTATATTTTAGATTTTTAAAATTAGCTTTATAAATTAGTAAATACATAATATTCCATCTGTTTATTTTTTATTTTTTTCTCAAAATATATATAATATTTTAAATTTCTAACACAAAAAATTATTTTATTTTCCTGTTTTACCCCTATTACATATTCATATCAATTACTTTATTAATTACAATATAGAAATATTTTAAGTAATTTCACAAATTTTCTTAATTATGTGCATCAACTAATATTGTTTTATTTTCATGTTTTACCCTTATTACCTATTCATATCAATTACTTTATTAATTACAATATATAAATATTTTAAATAATTTCACAAATTTTTTTAATTGGTGTGCATCAACTAATATTATTTTATTTTCCTGTTTTACCCATATTACCTATTCATATCAATTACTTTATTAATTACAATATAGAAATATTTTAAGTAATTTTACAAATTTTTTTAGTTGGTATGCATCAACTAATATGAAATAGTGGGAGTATATATATTAGACCAAGAAGAAGTCAACAATATATATATATATATCAAAATTTTACTCTCTTTTGTCTATTGAATGATACATATATTAATACTGGGACAGAGTACCAACGATTGAATACATAAGCTGGTGGATAACGAAAATATTCCTGAAGACAAAGCCCAAAAAAGATAAGCTAAAAACCTCAAAAAGGACTATGGTATGACACTTACGGGCATAGACTCAATAACATGTTAACCCACAACCGTAGATCTAAGCCACCAACGATTATACGAAGTCTATATTAATGGTGGAACCTCCTATGGTGAATGAGTGTACCTCACTAATTAAGAAAGAACTGCTAAACCGACAAGAATGAATCTCACATTTTTTTCGGATATGGCAAGGTCGAAACATAGCCGATCGATAGACGCCTCACTAGAGCCCATGAAAAGACAAGACTTTGATTAGATCTTGAGAGTATGGACAAGGAGCAAACCAAATCTCTACACGGAAAAATCAAACCCAGAAGATCACAACCACCGATCGAAACCGAAGAGGAAAAACTAAACGAACAACCTAGGGAAGCAGTAAAAAATCTAAACCAAAAGACCCTTATCTAGAACCGAACTAAAGGCTAAACCAACATCTAAACCAATAATTAACCAAACGCCTAGATCTAATAAAGAGAAGCTAATTGTACCGATTTCGATGATGGTCTTCATCGATTTGGATCCACGGCAAACCCATTCTAGAGACGTCTTCACCGGCGATGACACATACCTACAAGGAGAAGGAAATCTCAGACAAAGTCGAATCTTCACCCGCAACTAGAGCTCCGCTTCGACCCAGTCCGTTCATCACTGCCGTGACGAGAGCACGCCGGAGATGAGCCAAACATGAAGAAGATAAGCTGGAGAACCCCGAACCCTCAAACTGTAGCCAATAGATAATTCTTCATTGATTTTCGGTGAGTGGATAAAAGAGGATGAACGGCGACAGTGTTGTTGAAACCACCACTCATCGTTCACCGTCAAAACAGATCGACAAAGGAAAGTCTTTGGCGGCTAGATCTTTGTGGGGAAGAAGACTCGAGTAGAAAGAAAAAGGTTTATATCTATTTATGCTTAAATTGATATCAAAAATTTTCTATATAGTAATATAATTGAATTTCTATTAATTGGTGACCCCAAAAAAATTAGAAGCCCATTAAAATGTTTCATAATAAGGGGATCAAATCGAGCTCTAAGTTCAAAACATTTGCTCATGTTCATGAACCCGAGTTAACCCAATCATATCGCAATTAAGCAAAAAAATTACTTGCTTTACTACAAAAAAAAAATAATTACAGTAATGAGGTCACTTCTTTTCTATTTGTTTAGGCATGGATGTTTCGGTACTCATTCGTGTTTGGGGCAGGTCTTTTTGGGTTTCATGTTTTCAGTTCTGTTGATTTATGATTCATTCGGGTATTTTAATGTTTCGGATCAGGTTTGGGTATCTTATACATTATTTTTTATAAAAGTTTAAAATTAACAAAGATTTAATAAATAAAAAAATTTAATATAAAATAATATATCAAATACCCATTTGTTTCTTGATTCGGTTCAGGTTTAGGTTCGGTTTTTGGGTACATAGATTTCATATCCATTCGAATATTTTATATGTTTCGCTTCGGTTTGGTATTTCGTAATTCGGATCGATTTCGGTTTGAATTTCAGGTGTCGGATTTTATACCCAAAGATATATTTGTTACTTCTTCTTTTCTCTTTTTCCGTGATTTCCCCTTTTAAGAGAAGCATTTTTTGGCAAACACCAATATCCTTTTAACCCTAAATAATGTATTTTACATAAAAAATAAAAGCATTTTTCTTTTATAAAGATTTTGTATCGAAATATGGAATAACTACATGGGTTACACAGAAGACAAATAGCAAGCAATGAAAATAAGAACAACAAGACAAAAATTGAAGGATACATAAAAAGATATGGAGATGCCGATTCGAGAATGACATGGTAGTATGCGACTCAAGCCTCAAGAAAAGTCAAGCAACCAAACAAGACTAACCAATACCCTTAAACGACAAAACCACTTTTGCTTCAAGTCCTCACAACAAAGCTCACAGACGATGAACAATTTTAAATGGATAGTTAAAGCTAATCCGAGAGCAACAAAGAGACAATAAGCACAACGAAACTAAGGAACCGACACTAGCTAAACTATTGACTACCTTAATCTAGGCCGAGAGACTACAAACTCTGCCGAACCAAACTTTCACCACACGCAGACTGACTCAAACCGAAGAAGATGCAGTCCTCAAGCAATTCTGCAAGTTAGAAACATCAACTACCAAGGGAAGAGAGATCGACGAGTTTTATTCGTTAACGGCGGATGTATCATCAAAAACACAATTACTTGAATCGGCTATAAACCTATAGACTGCTTGAGAAAAAGTTAGGATCTTTTTACCATTGCACTATCTTATCTCAACAAACATCCTTATATAATAAATTACAAATCAATTCTTAAAAAAACTTTGTTTTCTCTAACATGTGGCATAGGTCCCAAAAAATATATTTTTAGTTTTTCTTCTAACGTTTTTATTTAACAAAAAAATAACAAACCTAAAAATAAAAAGAAATTAAACAAATTAAAAGTGTTTTCTATTTCTCCTCCAACAATCCCCACATTATCTAGTTCCCTCGTCTTCTTCTCTTTGAAGCTTTGGTAAAAACATTTTTACCACTTTTTTTCTTACTGTATTCTTTTAAAAAGAAAAATTCACTCTTCCTTCTCCATTCTATTTCTATTGTGATTTGTATTCCATGTATCTGATTGAAAAAAAATCTTCTAATATAAAGTCAAACAGTGGGTCTTTCTGTTTTTAAAGTTGGTGTGCATAAACACTACAACATTGATGTGAGGCATCACAGGCATAAACCCTCAGAACATAAATGCTAATTCGAATTGCATCAAATAATATGAGTAAGTTAATAAGTTTTTTCTTCTCTCAAATCAATCTCTCTCTTTCTCTAATTCTTTCTAAGGATCTCGATTTATCTCGTTTATGTTGCAGTTATTATGAAGATGACTGTCTAATTCATCTGATCGACTTAATTAAGAGATAACAACAATTTCTATACTAAAAATAAACAAATATCACAAGTATTATAATTTAGCACGTGCAAAGACGGGCCCTAACACTAGTGTTGCATAATTTAAAACTCAAACAAAGTTTCCTAATAACAATCCACACAACTAAAGTCTTTAAGAAAGTCCTCCAAAATTTATTGACACTACGAATTCCGAAGATAGAGGTGGACGTAGAGAACACCAAAGTTTACCAAGCTCTGATAAACCCACAGACCTAGCCCATTTTCCAAGGTTGGACATCTTAGATTTTGCAACTCAAAACGAGATTCTATCTTGTTCATTTTGCCGATGTCATTTCATGGTTAAGTTCAATAATCCGAGCTGATTGTCCATCAGGAACCAATCACAATTAGAGAAGTTGGTGAGAGCTCTAAGCGCAAAGCTCAGTTTGATGACAAGAACAACACTCCCAAGAAACGCGAAAGACATTTTTAGTTATGAAGACTTTCATGTCGTCTACGCTCACTAGGTTATGTATATATTTCATAGATGTTGTCTCTCTTTGATCTCTGAGTTTACTCTGTAATCTCTCAGTAGTTGGTGCTCGGTTCCATTTTCTCTTTCTCTTTGTAACTTTTAATGGAACTATGTAAAAGGTATCCTTAATCTAATAAAACAACATCTATGTTTTCGGGAAAAAAGAAACGTGTTTGACTCGGAAAGCTCATCAAGACCACAAGACTTACACGCATTAAAATCACAATCACTTCGCTCAAAATTTTCGTTCCTAGTTTCCATTTCTCCACACTATTTGGAGTGTTGAATGTTATATAATTCAAGAAAATCCAACTTTTTATTAAGCCATAAAGAAAAATATTGAAGCATATATTATTAATGTCTTTTTTTGTCAATCCATATCTCAAAACTTAATCCTGAATTTTTCATTTGTAGAGAGAAAAACTTAAAATCTTAATGTGAGACTCATTAGTTAATCATGTAAATTACCATATTGAAAAAAACTAGGCACATATATTTATATTATTAATGTTTAATAAGTTTAATCGATATTTTCACTCACATTATATACAAAACCATAACATTGAAGGTTTTAAAATACATAAATAAAAATAAGAAAACGACAAGAAAAAAATTATGAGATGATATTTATTTATAAACTCATGATTTGATCAAATACACAGCCATAGATTTGCTTAATTTTGTACTTTGGCTTGTTAAAGATAGGAGAAGAACTATGAACCGTGGAATAACAATTGTCTGTATTTTAAAGTATGTTTATGCCTGAAGATAACCCTTTTTGTCTAAGTATTCAACCACTGTTTTAGCCATTTCCATTGGAGAAGTTCCTGTTTCTTCATGTCCTAAAGCAATCTTCAGAAGACCAAAGAGACAAGAACATACAATAAGACAATAATGGTGAATAAGCTCATGATATAGATCAAGAACCAAAGTGATGTTCTGTTCTTGAAGCATTCCAATTCTTTACAATTTTATTAACATTTACCTCGCAATTCAATGGTGGCTCGTAAGGGTCATCGATCCCGGTAAAACCTGAAGAGAAACATTTCAAACTATCATTTGGAGATCTCATTGAGAAAAGATCAGGTCACACATATATCAACTGCATTTTAAGAAGATACCTTTGATCTTTCCAGCCCGAGCAAGCTTGTAGAGACCCTTTGGATCTCTCGCCTCGCAAACTTCAAGCGGTACATCCATGAACACCTATTTTGATCAAAAACCAATAATTACTCAATGCTTGAAACTTCAAAACCATAAAGCGACTACAAAAGCTCGTTCTTGTTGATCAATACCTCAACAAAATCTCCCTCAGGGAGCAAACTTCTACAAGTGTCTCTGTCTCTTCTATAAGGAGATATAAGACTTGCAATGCAGATGATTCCAGCATCCGCAAAAAGCTTAGCAACCTCTCCTAAATTAACAACAGAATGTCAAAAGAGACTAGATGAAAACATTAGTTAAGGAGATTTTTCTGTTTGTTTTTAAACTCACCAACTCTACGAATGTTCTCTGCACGATCTTCAGCTTTAAAGCTGAGATCACGGTTTAAGCCATGCCTTACATTATCACCATCAAGAATATAACAAAGCTTCCCCTTTTGGTACAACATTTGGTTTAAAGCACAAGCCAAAGTACTCTTCCCTAACAAATTTTGAAAAAACAACAACAAAGATTCAGATTTTCACATAGACATATATAGACCCAATTCATCATTGTTTCAAACGATTATTGCTGCACAAACCTGAACCACTAAGACCGGTGACCCAAATTACACAACCTTTCTGATCAAGCAATCTCTGTCGATCAAGTTTCTCAACAGGACACTCATGCCACTTTATGTTCGTTGAGTTTCCGACATTAGACAATGGACCTTGCTTTTGCCCTAATTACATTAAACAAAGCAAACCATAAGTTGCCCAGATGAGAAATTGGTGATATCTGTAAAGAACACATCAAGGAGAAACCAAAAATTGAATCTTTACTGACAAAAAATTGATTTTTTTTTTGCAGGACAATCGAATCAAAATCAATGAAATTCAGGAACGAAGATAAAGTACCATTGTGACCATTAATCGATTTGAGCTCAGGAATAGACCCATTTGTGCTATGCTTCAGAGTTTGAGATCCATCCATTGAAATACAAGCACGAAGAACACCAACAGATCTTGAATTACTCAATGAATTGTTATCAGAAAGCCCTTTAGGAGAAGCAATCGAAAGCCCTAAGAACGATTTAGCTCCGGAAGCAATCATGATCACACACTGAAATCAAAATCGAAATTGGATTGAACAGACAAAAACAGAGAATCTAAATTTGTGTCTGAATGGTTTTCAATTAAAGAACGAGAAAAATGTGACCGTTAAATAAAAAGAGGAAATTTGTTTGTTTTTTTTTTTTCTTGAGAGGACAATTAGGTAGGTGAACTGGTGAACATGAATGGTTGTTGGCCACGTTTTTATAATCATCTTATTAATAGTGAAAAAACCATTAAAACGATGTCGTTTTTAGTTCTTTGGCTTTATAAAAGTAAAATGTATTTAACGTTGAATTGCATCTAGATTCTTCATATAAAAAGAAGAAAAAAGTAGTTGATATTTTGAGATGGTCAAAACAGTTGGATTGATTCACCAAACCCAGTCCAATCTAAAATCTATGCCTGTAAAGATTTTCCATTCGATCAAAACTTGGAAATCGGCATCTCCAAATTGTTATTCTAAATAAAAGTTGATTCTTTAAATAAAATACTTGTGATCGATACCATACCGGACCTACATTGGTTACACTCGCCGCCGAAGTAGCAAATCTGCCGAGCTCTGTGAGAATTTCTCCATGAAAGATACATCCGAGGATTAACTTGATTATGGGTATGAGGACTGTTAATGGGTCTAACTATACGACTCAATATACATCAAAATCAGCCCATCTGAGGATTAGATTGATTATGGATCTAAGGACTGTTAATGGGCCAACTATAAATTCGATAAACATCAAAATTAGCCCATATGAGGATTAGATTAGTATGGGCTTAGGGACTATTAATGAGCCAAACTATATAACTCAATAAACATCAAAATCAACCCATCTTAGTAGCCGGCATCGATTGTGGCTAAAGACCTAATCAAGTAACTTATTAAGAACTCAAGATTAAAGAATAACGCTCTTTATTTAACTTTAGAAATATGCCTCAAAAACTAAAGTTCTCAAACTCCTAATCTCATAAGTTATGCCACAAGCTTTAACACCTCCTTATATTGTAGATTAGATAACTCCTAAATCTACTAGGTTAAAATTTAGATAACTCCTAAATCTTAACTACTTATTCTTATCTAATTAGATAACTTACACCTCAAGCTATCTAATGACTTAGCTCCTAAGCTAATTCCTTCAAGCTTAGTTCAACATTCCCCCCTTTAAGCTTGAAGTCAACTTCAACAATGTCTTGAACTCCAATGAGATCTTTCATCTCCTTGAACTTGATTCTTCCAAGAGCTTTAGTTAAGATATCCGCCTTTTGCAAAGTCCCGAGAACATGTTCAACTTCAATTTGACCATTTTCAACACATTCTCGTATAAAATGGTACCTAGTTTGTATGTGCTTACTTCTTCAATGAAATACCAGGTTCTTGGTGAGTGCAATAGCCGACTTGTTATCAATGCGAATGACAACCTTCTCTCTTGCTGATCCCATGACTTCACTAAGCAAATCTTGAAGCCAAATTGCTTGTCTCGAGGCTTCAGTTCCAGCCATAAACTTGGCTTCACACAAAGACAATGCAACGGTTTCTTGCTTTTACGAACATCATGTGATTGGACTCTCTTCATGATAGAATATATGTCCCGTAGTACTTCTACCATCATCTGGATCCACATTGTGACTACTATCACTATAACCAACTAATCTTGGTATTTGAGTCTTTGATCTTGAAAATACTAAACCGTAAGAAGTTGTCCCCTTTAAGTACCTTAGACATTGCTTCATTGCGGCTCCGTGACTCTCACGTGGACTTTGCATATAACGACTCAAAACTCCAACACAATAAGATAAGTTAGGTCTCGTGTGCAGCAAGTATCGAAGACAACCAACATTCTTTCGATAATTTGTAGCATCTATCCCTTGTTCTCCTTCTAACTTTGATAACTTCAAACCCGAGGCCATAGGTGTTTGTACCGGATTACAATCACTCATGCCTGACTCTTCAAGAATCGTGATAGCATAACGTTGTTGATTTAACATTATCCCTACCGTGAACTGACTCACCTCAATTCCAAGATAGTATGTTATCTCCCGAGATCACTCATCTCAAACTTTTGCGACATCTCTAGTTTGAACTCTTCAATGATTGATTTGTTTGATCCTGTGACAAACAAATCATCAACATGAACAACAATCAGAAGGAGTTCTTGGTTTATCTCTTTCCTATAAACCAATGGCTCCTTTGAACACCTCTCAAAACTAAGCTGTTTAAGCACTTGATTCAACTTGATATTCCAAGCTCTCGGAGCTTGTTTTAATCCATAAAAAGTTTTGTTAAGTTTATAGACCTTTGCTTCTTCTCGATTCACAACAAATCCTTCTGGTTGTGAAACATAAACAACTTCTTTTAAATTCCCATTAAGAAAAGTCTAAACATCAAGGTGATGGATTTCCCATCCAAGTGATGCTGAGAGATTAATAAGCAGTCTTATTGTCTCTAACCATGCAACTGGTGCAAAGACTTCTTCATAATCTATACCATGCCTCTGAACATATCATTTGACAACAAGTCTCACCTTATACTTGTTTATACTGCCATCAGAATTGCACTTTATCTTGAAAACCCGCTTCAAACCTATAGGTTTGACTCCTTCCGGAAGATCTACAAGAAACCAAGTTTCATTCTTCACAATAGAATGAATATCCAAAATCCTTGTTGGTCGCCTTAAACAACATCATTCTTTTGTAGTTAGTGAAGAACAAGTTGTTTATATATCCAATAGGAATATCATGGACAATGTGATCATTTCTCATGAGATGTTACATTCATTAAAGTCACGTGGACGTTGGACAAAGTCTTATAAGGTTGTAAAGACTGATATCTTAAAAGCCTACGATCATCTTGAGTGGCAGTTCATCAAGGATACAATGAGCTTTATGAGTTTCTCTGATGTCTGGATTGAATGATAATGAAATGTATAGAATCGGTCTCCTTCTCTATACTTATTAATGGTTCACCTCATGACATGGTTCATCCAGAGAGTGGTATTCAACAAAAAGATCCATTATCCCCTTATATTTTTATACCTTGTGGGGAAGTTTTGAGTCATCTTTTTACTAGAGCTTCCATGGATAAACGACTCAAGGAAATGAAGATAAGCCATCAAGGTCCAACAATCAATCATTTGTTGTTTGCTGATGACGCCTTATTTTTCTGTAATGCTCATTCTCGATCTTGAAGTACTATTATGAGTATTTTAGCTCAATATGAATGAGCTTCGGGTCATGCTGTGAATCTTCAAAAATCAGCTGTTATGTTTGGCTCAAAAGTTTAATCCACAGTAAAGATATATTGCAGAGATTATTAAATATTCACAATGATGGCGGTCATGGTATGTATCTTGGTTTACCGGAACAAGTGGGTCGAAAGAAGAAGGAAATTTTCAGATATGTGGTTGAAAAGGTTAAGCAGCGAACACAAGGCTGGAAACATAAATTCTTATCTAAAGCAGGTAAATAAATCTTATTAAAGACAGTGGCTATGGCTCTTCCAATCTATATTATGACTTGTTTTAAACTACCATTTGGAATTTGCAAAGAAATTAATCATGTTCTTGCTAACTATTGGTGGAGGAAAGGTGGGAATCGCATTGGATAACTTGGAAAAGAGTAGGTCTACCAAAGAAAGAAGGTTGCTTAGGTTTCAGAGATATTGAATAGTTTAATAAGGCTTTATTAAGGAAGCAAGTGTGGCGATTAATGCAGAATTCGACGAGTTTAGTGGCAAGGGTGATGCAAGGACGGTATTATCCTGATACTAACATTGTTGATGTTGATGTAGGCTATCGACCTTCTTTTGTTTAGGGATCTTTACTGGAAAGAAGGAAATTGGTGAAACAAGGATTGCGGTGTTTAGTCTGAAATGGGACAATAATTAAGATGTTGGTTGAACCTTGGTTACCTACTCATCGTCCAAGACCGCCAAGATGTGTAATAGGGCCTTTGCGACAAGTTGAGCTTGTCTCTGATTTGATTCATCCTGTCTCTAAAACTTTGAACACATACATGATATTATCGAGTTTTCTTGAAGAGGATGCTAATGAAATTTTGAAGCTCTGCATCAACTCTTTACATGGTGATGATCTCATTGGTTGGCACTATAATACAAATGGTGAGTATACAGTCAAGTCTGCATATTGGTTAGCTACTCAACTGAATGATCTTGGTTATGTTCGTCCACCTTTTGGAGATAAAGACCTAAAATCAAGTTGCTGGAAAATGGATATTGCTCCTAAACTTAAAGATTTCTTGTCGCGTATCTTTTCCAATGTATTAGCTACTGGGTTAAATTGCGTGCTCGGAGAATTTCTAAGGAGGCACAATGTTGTAGATGTTGTTAGGCTGACGAATCATTGGATAATCTGTTCTTCACATGTGCATACTCGCATGCAATTTGAAGAGCTTCACAGTTACCACTTTTGAATCTTTATGATGGTTCCTTATCGTTGGAGGAAAAATTCCAAATTATAATTTTATTCTATAACAATAGCTCTATCTCAATAGTACATCGTCATCTTTCTATATGGACTCTGGTAGATTTGGAAAAGTCTAAATAAACTCATGTACCAACAACAACCAAGTGTTTGGTCTTCTGATGTCCAAGAGGCTATTCGAGACACTAATGAATGGCTTTAACTTGTGATAAAAGTGAATCAGTTTCTACTGTATCGGATGTTTCTTCTTGGAAACATCCATTTCCATATTGGTCACAACCGAGACAAGAGTTTGTTAGATGCAATTATGACTGGGGTTACTTAGGTAACAATCTCTGCTCTTCAGCTGCTTGGATTGTGAGGGACCATAAAAGTGTTCTTTTGGAACCATGAAGGAACTCAGATAGTATTGTTCCTCTGTTCTTGAACCTGAATTATAGTCACTTCTTATGGTTATGTGTCATGCTTGGATTCGGGGTTATCGTAAAATTACTTTTGAACGGGATAATTAAACAATTGTTAAGCTAATCTCAGGTCAACAGATGAATTTTGTGCTGCATAATTGGATACGAACAATAAATGAATGGAAGTGCATATTTGAGACAATAGAGTTTATCTGAATTCGTCATTCTTGTAATCAGGCTGCGGATTGTTTAGCTAAGTCTTTAGAATTTGATTATGTTTTTCAATCATTTACTTATATTCCCAGATGTATAACTTCAATCCTTCATGAGGATTTCATTGCTTATGCCTAATAAAGTATTTAAGATGTTAAAAAAATGAAATATCACTCAAAATACCCTTTCATGTTTTTAATTACCTGTAATACCCCTTTTCACCTTGTAGAAAATACCCCTTTTATGTTTCGGTTACACGAAATACCCCTTTTTGTGGCATTCAATTGCAACATCGTTGTCTACGAATGACCGTATAAATATACATTGTGGACAACACTGTATGTTATGTCTATGGTAGACCATATAGATGTCCACCATAGACAACAACTGTATGTCCCTGCAAAAATACTGAATATTTACACCCATAGACAAATTTTTTCCACTATGGACAAAATTGACCATTGAAAAAGAGGGCATTTTCTGAAATATGAAATATGTTTTGTGTCATTTTTGATAAGGTTTTTTAAAAAGAGTATTTTTAATAATTTAAAACATAAAGGGGACGTTTTAGATAATTATCTCTAAAAAATGACATTTATCATAAAATAAATTTTAAATTCTTAATTGACATTTAGATAAATAATTTTAGTCAAACTTCACATTAATTTGTATATAATAAGTTATGAAACATGTCTTATTGGTATGTGATTAACTTTTATTTCTTGATATCTAACAATCATTTCAATTTTTCAGAATTAAATATCTTTTTTTGTCAACAATTAAATTTGATATTCAATTACTTAATATATTTGGAAGATGCTGAAAGATTGGATGGGAAATTATATAAAATATAATATAATTCTAAATAACATTTAATATGTAACGGAATAATCTATGATAGTTTATGACAATTAATCAATTTTAGTGAAACTTGGTTGATTTGTAATTAAGATTGTCATATAAAAAAAAGCTTCTTTGTTGAAGATTACATCCAACTATTGTTATAGATTCTTTTTATTGTTTCAAAAAGTAAGATGGATATCGTTGACAAAAAAAAAATAGATATCAAAAGAAATACTATGACTTTTTTCCTAGTAGTAGTGATGACAATTTTATTGTGTAACTCCAACGTATTAGCCACATCAAGTATATATATTTTTATTTACAATTATCTTAAAACATTTTTTGTAAAAAATATCTTTAAAAATTTTATTAGTAAATTTCGTAAAAATAATTTTTTTGTCGGAATTTCGTAAAAATATTTGATATATATAGAAGATTTATGTAGTTTTTAAATAGAAAAATTGAGTTGAATAACCATGAATCAAATTATCATTCACAAACTAATCATGCTACATTATATCATCCACATACAATAAACATTCAACAATATATACAATTCTACTATTTTCAATTTAATTAATAATTTTATTACTATTTTTCTCTTTAATTTCTTTTATCCTCCTCTATTTTATTTACATTATATCTTTTAATTAAAAACTAATCCAAATCTAAAATTTCTTTAAAAAAAATAGATTTTTTCCTACATATACTACAATTTAAATTTTTTTTAAATGATCAAAATGTACTTAAAATGAATATATTATTAAATAGTTTTATAAAGTATAGAATTTCTATTTTTTTACATTATATGGTGAAAAACCATATATGTGTTTATTTTTGTGGTTATTCGCTATACTATATTACATAGACGTTCTATACTATATAAACGTCATATATTTGTGTGATAATCTTAGACTACCTAGTTGTGTCATTCGTTTAACAATGAATAGTATAACACATACTAAGAAGTACAAAGCAATCTTGATTTTTTCTTCTCTCTTCCAGCTAGAAAATTTAATATATTAAAATAATTTATATTTAATAAAATACAAAATTTACATAGGTTATATTGGTCATTTAATCATGCTTGAATAGTAAAAATGTTAGTTTATAAGTTTCCAAAATTTTATGGTTATATTCTTCATTTCACACAAAATATGGTTATTCCACAAATTCACTCTTGTAAATATGTAGTGACAGAGTCAGAGCATTGCATTGGACCATGTGTGTGGATCAGTATTGGACTTTTGAATGTAATCATGGTTGTGTTGTAGAAGGATACAATAGTGGAAATTATATCCATAACAAATGTTGTTGCAAAGATTGATGAAATTATTATTGTATGTGCCTTGAATTATTCTTTCCTAATATAAAATTTTAAAACAAACTTAATGTTGTTATGTTATGAGCTTTTTTTGTCAATCAAACTTAATTGGTGATTTGTTAAAATGATCTTACAGTTTTGTTTAATTACTATAATGATCTCTATGTTTGAAAATTATGTAAATACATTTTGAAACTCATTTAATACAAAAATACCCTTATTTCCTTTGGTGACAAAAAATGTATTTACAAGAATGTCATTAATGAAATCTACCGCCAGTGCAAAACGGACAATAACGGTAGATTTATTTCATGTAATGGTATATCTATTTTTATATGGTAAGAAGTGAATTGTTAATGTGATGGTAAACTTGTTTAACAAATGATGGTAGACTTTCGTCGTGTGTAATGGTAGACTTGTTTATGTTGCCAGTAGATTTATTTTACTTTGAAATATCGTCGTACTTATCATATAACGATAGATGTATTTATTAAGTACTGGTAGATTAATTTATTAAGCTATGGTAAACTTTATTTACAGTGATTTAGCTTTGATGGTAGACTTATCTGCATACAACAATATATTTATTTGGCTAATGGTGGCAGCTTTTCATTTATTTAGTAGTAGATTTGTTTTAAGTTGAATTTTAGTTCAAATTTAACGTTGCGGTAGATTTATTTGTACTTTGATGGCAGATTTTATTTGTGTTTGATGGTAGAGCTTTCTTTGTTTGGTAGTAGACTTATTTCAAGTTTAATTAAAGTCATCATTTGCATTTGACGGTAGAATATATTTCTTATGATGGTAGATTTATTTATGACATAATTGTCGTTTGATGGTAGATTTATATTTCGCTTGACGGTAGACTTAAATTTATTTGGTGGTAGAGTTAATGTACATATAATGGTATATATTTTTTATTTTTTTTGTGTTTTAGAGGTATCATGTGCTTGTCGGTAGATTTATTTATAAGTTACGGTAGAGTTAGTTAGTGCCATATGGTAAATTTATTGTTCTTTGACGGTAGATTTATTTTGTGGTAAATAAGACATATGTTGCATCCCACGGTACACTTATTCTTAATCATTGGCAGACTTCTTTGTTGTTTTATTGCTGACTTATTGATATTCGATGGTTGATTTATTTTACGGTCATTTATGTGTGATGGTGGAATTATTTTCGTAGAACGGTAGATTTGTTTGGCCAATAATGGTAAAGTTTCATTTATTTGGCGGTAGACGTATATTGATTTTAAGGGTAGATTTTATTTGGTGTTTGATGGTAGATTTTTTATGCACTTCGAAGTGAAATAATGTATGTTCAATGATATACTTATTTTAGTGTGATGGTAAACTTTTGTTTGTTGTAGATTTATTTGAAAACAAAACCCTAACCGCCAAAAGACAATTTTGCCCTTAATTTTTTGTTGCTGCACGACGGAGCAAAAAAGACTTTGTGTTGTGGACCTCGTGAAATCGATTTCTTAATCTAAGTTTTATGTTTCCATGAAAATTTAAAAGGTTTTTTCATACTCTATCAAAACTGTATATCCATATATGACCATGAAATATATTGTAAGTTTTGTTGTTGCTCATTTTCATCAGCAAACTCAAACTACGCTGTCTCGTATTTATACATTTCATACTATAAAAAATTGTAGATTATATGGCTACATATCTTCTTTTTTGTGACAAATTATTGGGTTTATATGTTCTTCAATATTTCATACAAGACAAAACAAAAGAAATAGAGAAGATGTTAAGGTTTTTCAACCAAAGAATCCTCCATTAGCCTCAATCTACAAAAGCAATAAATTGCTTACTGCTTGAGTCACAGTTCTTGGGAAACCATCAAGAATGTATCCAGATTCACCTTTCTCATTGCTACTTCAAAGCGCTTTGATAACATAACTTATTATGATTTCATCAGGAATCAATTTTCCATTGTTAACAAGCTCCTTCAGCTACATCAATGCAGCAACAATTGGTAAGTATAGATATGCTAATAACTTTCAAACAAACGAAAACCATCTAGAAACACCTCTAATGGGCTGATCAAACTCTGCATTTATACATTTATCTATCATAAACTATAATCATTATAAAAATCGCGCTAAGGACTACACACTGCTAAAATACATTGTCTCAAATAGTTATTCACCCATGATTCGAACCCACTTATATAGTTTTGTATAAGAAATACAACCCCCTTAATTCGTTTTCAGTTCTTGCTCATCCTTATACCAACATGGAAAGAAAAGGCTGGCATTTTTGTCCTTTTGGGTTAATTTGGCACAACATGTTGATTATATGTGGCCTCATATAAGACGATGAACCAAAAATCAAACTTTGTTACACCCAAAAGACAACATATGAGGTTTGAATAAGACCATATATGACATTGTTGAGGGTAAGATAAAAAATGAACATTCAGTACATATTGCCAGCAGACTCAACCTAGGATGTTGCTAGCTTATTCAGGATAAACGAATATATAATCAATAACTCAACAATCAAAATTTTGAAAGAAGCTAGTTTAAACCAATCAGAATCTTACACAATCCGTTCGTACATGAAATTGATTTAACAAAATCGAACGCAAAAATCTAGTTTGAACTAATCAACTCAGAACTTATTCATCTGAACAAAAGTTGAAATCTATGAAATTGATTTAACAAAATAGAACCCAAAGAAAGGAGGAGAAGCTACCTGTCGACGCCGTCGAAACTGTAGTAGTTATCGCTGCCGTTTAATTTATCGTCGCTGATTAACTGAAACCCTAGTGACTATTTTCTATGTGAATGAACTGAGACAAAAAGGTAAGTAAGGGTTTGAGAAGTTTCAGAGATGAGGAAGAAGAAAGTCACGTGAGATAAGGTTTTTTTTCTTAATGGCATAATTCTATTTTTTCTTTGTCTAGGCACTCTGGCCCACTAGGCCCCACTTGGGGTTTATATTGCTCCCACATGGAGCTTAACCAGGTTAAACCTGGATGCCAAGTATCTGACCACAACGTGTAACCACCTGGGCTATTGAAGACTCGGCGGCATAATTGTAATAAAAATTGCATAGATTATTTTTTAAAAATCTTAACATAAATATATGTAGTTTAGTAATTAAGCTAAACGTTAAGAGTATTTAAGTTATTCTTTCAACTTAATTTGATCAATACCTTTTTGGAAAGTTTCTTCTAATCCAAAAAAAAATTGTTAAAATTAAACAACACATTCTGGTTAGTATAACATATTTTGACAAAAATATAGAGATATATCATAAAATAATTTTCAGTTTGAAAATATGTGTGTTGTAGAACGAAAATATTTGATTAAACATACAAGTTCTTATATTACAAAATAAAAGAATTGTGGATTAATATAAACATATTATTAAGAAAAAAGATTGCTATTAATTTTTTATGTTACAAAACGCATGGTAATTAGTGTTGGAGGTGGGCCTCACAATATTTGACCTATCTGATCTGTAACAGGCCCATCACGTCAGATGAGTACTTTGGCCCGCTTCAGCGAAGCACTTGATAAGACAGGTCCAATTTCGCGTACACATGAACAAGACACGGCCCATGTCAAAACCCATGCGTATTCAACCTACCCGCATTTAATGCAGGTTAGACTCACCAACCCCGCTGCACACGATGCCGCATGCTACCGCACGCTAACCTGTTACGCATCTAATACGAAACATGGTTCGTTCACCAACCCCAAAGACCCGCCGCGCCGAGCATGATGGCCGTGTCAGCCTAGACTGCGAGTAGGTAAGACTATACTCGATAGCCCACATATCAACATCGCCGAGGATGCGACACTATTCACATTTTGCCTATTAAAAAGTCATTTGTAGTTCGAAAATAACATGTTTTTATCTCTCTAGAACTCACACATAATACTTGTATCACTTTATCTCCCTAAACCGAGTAATCGACTCATCTTTCACTCTCATTTATCATATTCAATCATTGTGGTAATTCCCTTTTTTAAACAACAACATAAAATACAAAGAAGTGTTGCAAAAGCTCTCTCTTTATTTATGTTTATGCAAGTAGTTTAAGATGTAGTTTCTAGGGTTAGCTGGCTCGTGTAGAGACTGCCCAATGACAGTTCTCTACCTCAACACTTCTAAATTCTCCACTAAACTATTTTCTTGCATTGTTTAATTCTCTAGTTGAATGGTTCTACAATCCGATCTACAAGGCACACAAACCTTTAGTGTTCTGTTGCATACGTTAGATTTGATCTAACCTAGACGTTTATCTCCTTGTTAGAACCGAGTTACTTTATAGTAATTTTGGTCTTATCAAGGTATTTTAGAGAAGATTCAACCACAAGTTGGTGTTTCTTCTCATTTGAAATCGAGCCCATTATTTGTGGGTTAAGTGATTTTATTCACCAAGTGAAGTCTCCACCTTTATGTTGAGCTTTCTCTCATAAAAACCAACATATAGTATGGATGAGTAAGTTCAATTACAGAGCGATGTCATGCACACAAGGAATTTTTTCCACGTTGAACCGCTTGCAAGAACACATCTTCTCGGTCAAATTGACCAGATGAGAATATGATGATCTTGAAGCCACATCCTGGTGTTCATTTATGATTTGGACATTGTACTGCCGAGCTTCCTCAATCCTACTCTGAAATTTAATAAACAAGACAAATGTATTAACTCTACCAAACCAGTATGAACTCTATTAAACATGACCGATAACTATATGAACTATACCATACCGGTATGAACTCTGTTAAACATGACCAACAATTGTATGAACTCTACCATACCAGTATGAACTCTATTAAACATGACCGACATTCTTTACAAAACTCTACCAAACTTTACCAAATACCATATGTAATACCTTTAGGAGCTTCTCAATTGTTGTAGTTAAAATAGTGGTTGTTAAACTAGTCTTTGTCCTCCTCTTCGCGAACCAATGTGTTAACATTGCCCTAATCGAAGCTATAAGTTACACAATGGGGAAAGTTCTTGCTTCGGATAAGGCATGATTGATTGATTATGCTATGTTCGATGTAGTAAAATTGTATCTATTTCCAAGAAAATATACTCGACTCCACAACCGAACATCATCTCTTACGAAGTACGCATGAAGCCTTGGATCTAATGCCTCAATCTAAGCAAAGATTGTGTTGAACTCGTCAACCCTATATGCAGTGACATCTTTCTTGAATTTAGACAAAATATTTTTACGTAGGTGATTGGTACAAATTTCCCGAGAAGAAAGTGGGTACACATTCTTTATGGCTTTACCAATGGATTTATGCCTATCTGATATGATGGCAAGTTTTACGTCATCAAGGATAACATGATTGAGCTGCCTAAAAAAGCATTCCCAAGACTCATCATTCTTGGTATCAACCACACCGAAAGCCATAGGAAATATGTTGAAGTTACCGTCTTGCATGGTAGCAGTTAGAAGAGTACCTTTATACTTTCCTTGCAAAAAGGTCCTATCAACTACAACAACCTTTCTCATATAAGGAATCCTCTAATGCTTGCATCGAATACGAAGAATAAGAACTTAAACCTGTCTTGTCCATCTACGTCGAGCTTGATAAGGGTTTCGGGATTCGCTCTTATAATAGTAAACAAGTACGAAGGTAGTTCTTCAAAACTACTTTCAGAAGTTGCCGAAGCTAGTGCACGTGCTTGCTTTAGAGTCCGGTGTGTCTTCCAGTACTTCATATGTCATCATGAGAAAACTCAGTCTAACATACTTTACCAATCTACAACACTAACTTTACCATGAGGTTATACTATTACCGCCTTATATATTCAACTCTATCAAACCAGACGGGTAACAACATTATCTCTACCATGAATAAATACAAACTCCACCAAATTCTATATTTAACTCTACCATGAGGTTACACTAACTCTAGTAAACTATAATCTGAACTCAACCAAGGTCTCATGTAAACTATAATAACAAACATATGCAAATGCCTTTCGTTACTCACATAGACAGGTAGTGCTTTTATGAGTAGATTTGACATGTAGCTTAATTTTACCTCATCACTTTGTTGATTTAAACCGAAATCTTCATACACCATTCGCAGAAATTCACCATAACTAAGATCGTCACCAACACTTATGATCCGACAGGCGTGAGTTTTATCCATCAAAAAACCCACTGATTTTGGTGAAAACTCCAACAAACTAAAATGATTTCATCCATAGATCCAAAAGGCGTTTACAATAAAAAAAGAGCTTCAATCGAGCAAAATGAGCTTCAGTGAAAGATATGAAATGAGCTCGAGAAAAGATGGATCAAATTTGGAGCTTCAGTGCCGTTTTTAATTGGGAAGAAGATAGGTGAGCGGCATGTGAGGTAATAAGTTATGCGTAAATTCGTTATTTAATAGAGTAGGTTATCACTACCAACTCTACCATGAACGATATATTAACTTCACCACCTGTTTCCTCAACTCTACCAAACATCAAACACAACTCTTCTACAAAATTCACTAACTCTACCAAAGGTAAAATAACTCTAGCAATGTATGACCAACTCTACCACATTTTATTTGATTGGTATGGTAGAGTTCGTCATAGAATGACAACTTACGTGACAACTTTCATTAGTGACATTTTCGTAATTATTTTTTTGTTTACTCATAAGAAAAAGACAAAATCGTATATAACGAAATAGAAAGAGTACTCTAGTAATTTTCAAACATTTGCACTATTTAAATAATTTTCTTTTAATTTCGAACTAAAACAGTAAATCATCGTTCTTATATTACGTAGTTTTAAAAAATGAAATATCATCATTCATAATAATTTAACCCGAAACTCTGTGGTCAAATATGTTATAAAAAAGATATGAGGAGTCTTCGTGTAATTTTCTCAGTTTCCCGTATCGGCGTTTTGATATCTAAAGACAAATCAACTGCCTCAGGCCGGCGATAGATAGAGGCGGTGGCTCGATAGAGAGGAGGAGAAATTGGAGAACTTTCTGGTCAATTTTGATCAGCTTGTCTCGGAAATTTTAGGGTGGTACTTTTTTGTTCGACGACTGCTCAAGTTCCAAGTTTTTGGTGAGTTCCGTTTGTCCAATAATCTCCAATTTTTTGATGATTTAGGCTTATGGTTTATGAGTTACCAGTTAGGTTCAGACAAGAATCAATATACGCCGTAATCTGGCTAAGTAGGCGAAAAGAGACAACAGATTTTGACCCTTAGTTTTAGTTTATTTATAATATTTCTGATGGTTTATTCATTCTATAGATTTGTATGAGAGCTTCCTTGGATTTTACAAGTTTTTGGGCTTCCATTGACTCTGAAAATATTGGGTTTCAGGTATAAGTCATCGGCGAAAATTTCGGAGATGTCTGCCGATAGCTCGAGGGAAGTTGGCCGAAAACGCAGCCTTGGCGCGGAGTCGTCCACTCGGAAGGAAGCCCTGGAGCGGCTGAAAGCTATTCGGAAAGGAGGACTTCGGAATGGTGGTGGGTACGATATTAGGCTAGAAGAGCGTATTTTCGATACAGTTGGTGATGAGGAGTACCAAGAACTTGTTTCCCGACGGCGTGAGGAAGCTCGTGGGTTTGTGGTCGACGATGGGGAAGGTGGCGATCTGGGATATGTCGACGAGGGTGAGGAGGAGGATTGGTCGAAGCCCAGTGGACCAGAGTCGACGGATGAATCGGATGATGGTGGTAACTTAAGCGGGAGACTGAAGAGGAGGACTGAGAAGAAGAAAGGAAAAGAAGAAAGGCAGCCTAAGAAGGTGAATCTGTTGCTCAAGGCTGCAGCTACTATTACAGGTGAAGGGAGACTTTCTTCTATGTTCACATCATCGAGTTTTAAGAAGGGCAAAGAGACTGATAAAGTAAAATGTGAGGGTATTCTTGATGAGGTATTAGCTGAGGTTACTCCAGATGACATGGATAGAGAAAGGCGTAAGCGAAAGAAACAACCAGCTACAGTGAACAAAAATATGGTTCATGTTACCTCGAGAATGGAGATGCAGGATTTAGAACCCACACCCTCAATTGTTTCCATGGAGAAAGAGTTGGTGAAAGAGGAAGTCGTGACAGAATTTGAAGTAATCCCTCCGCTTGATTCTAAACAAAGTGATGCCAATGATGTATTTAAATTGAATGCAGCAATTGATACAAAAGAAAAGGACCCGGCTTTAAGCGCCACTGCTGGTTGGAAGGAAGCCTTGTGCAAAAGTGGAACTGAGAATGAGGTTCCACTTGCTTCTAATTGTGAATCGCGAACTGAAATTGATTTGGATGCCGATGGGTCACTTCGCTTTTACATTCTTGACGGTTACGAGGAGGCTTTTGGCGCTGGTATGGGTACAATACATCTGTTTGGGAAGGTGAGTCTCTTCTCTTGGGATTTTTTTCGCTTGTGCTTTTAAGTTGTTCTTCTTTGGCCTTCTGGAGATAATTCAGATACACTCTCAGGTTAAAGTGGGAGATACGTACAAGAGTTGCTGTGCGGTAGTTAAGAATATCCAGAGATGTGTCTATGCCATTCCAAAGGATTCCATATTCCCTTCCCATGAACTAATGACCCTCGAGCAAGAGGTGAAAGAGTCTCGACTTTCTCCTGAATCCTTCCAAGGGAAGCTACATGTGAGTTTGACTACTAGTGTCACATATTGCTTAGAGCAAGCAATATCGTTTTCCTCGATTATTTTATGTTTTTTTTGCCATGTCTTCTCAGGAAATGGCATCAAAACTGAAGAAGGAAATTTCTCAGCAATTGTTACAGCTCAATGTTTCTAATTATAGCATGGCACTTGTCAAGGTTTGGGTCTCTACTTTAACTTTCATGTATTCTAGTAGCAATAAATTTCTTTTGACTCTGTTCTGCTCTCCTTGGATGAATATCAGAGAAACTATGCATTTGACAGGCCTGATGTGCCTGCTGGCGAACAATATGTTTTGAAGATAAATTATCCATTTAAGGTACATTTCAACTTCAGAAGTTATCTATATTGTCGTACTCAACACAATAACGCTTTTGTCTTTGTTGTCATAGGATCCTCCACTTCCAGAAGACCTTAAAGGGGAGTCTTTTTGCGCTGTGCTCGGCTCTCATACCAGGTTTTGGCGTCTTACTGCCGAGTTTATTTACCTTTCCCTGTTTTTGATAGTCGATTAGTTAACTTTGCATTTACTGGTCATTTGTAAGCTTCTTAGTTATCTATGTGTGCCTGCTATGTCAATTTAGCACAGCGGAATTTTCTCTCCATATCAAGTTAATTTATATGCAGTGCGTTGGAGCTTTTTGTCCTTAAAAGGAAGATCATGGGACCTTCTTGGCTCAAAATTTCAATCTTTTCTGCCACTTCACCATCTCAACGAGTAAGGCCTTGAAAAAGTACCATGATCGTCCTTACTAATGATTTGTAATCCTGTTTTTTGTTTCCAATAATGAGGACTTGACACTTGTGCAGGTGAGCTGGTGCAAGTTTGAGGTTACTGTTGAATCTCCCAAGGTTATCACTGTTTCAATTCCGGATGGAAAAACGATTCATCCTCCTGCTGTTGTTACAGCCATTAACTTAAAGACTATAGTCAATTTAAAGCAGAACATCAGCGAAATTGTTTCTGCGTCTGTTCTCTGCTTTCACAACGCCAAGGTTTGTTCTACAACATTTGACCAAAGCTTCTTATCCGTTGTTTCTCTCTGTGAATATTATGGATGTGTCCATGAGTGTCTACTACATTCTTAAGTACGATCATGACATTACCAGTCACAAGTAGTTATTTGTACCATTTGTGATATTTGTGTTTAAATGACACTCTCTTATGTTGACTTGAGTAGCTTGACAAGGATGTTCATTGGTCTTTCAGATTGATGTTCCAATGCCAGGCCCAGAAAGAGAGCGATCTGGTGTTCTGAGTCATTTTACTGTTGTCAGGAATCCTGAGGGAACCGCTTACCCAATTGGTTGGAAAAAAGAAGTGGCTGACAGAAATTCAAAGAACAGCTGCAGTGTTTTATGTCTTGAAAACAGGTATTTCACAGCTCTGTTGATGTATAGGCTATGCTTATGATCCATATAATCTTTGGAATTTCATTGCTTTCATCCAACATTTGTTTTCCTTTTTACTGCAGTGAAAGAGCATTGCTGAATCGATTGTTTCTGGAGTTGGACAAACTGGACAGTGATGTTCTTGTGGGACATAATATATCAGGTTTTGAGCTGGATGTCCTTCTCCGAAGAGCACAGGTAAAGCAAATACTCTTTTTTACCGTTTAAAAAAATGGTTGTGTCTTTCATTTTCCCCCCTATGATGTGCTTTTTCATTAACACGCTGAGGAACTATAGCATGCTCCGGTAGACGTGATGCTATATTAGTTTTGCAAGGACTTGTCTTCTATGCAGAAGTAACATAAATAAGCCAGCAAGTTCTTATTTTATGCATTGTACATCATTTAGTCCCTTTTCTTAGTCTCTCATGTTGCGATGGTGACGTAACAGAGATACGAACATGACTTCTTTTTTTCTCTAAAAACTGAATGATTACCGTGCAGGCTTGCAAAGTGTTGAGTAACATGTGGTCCAAAATTGGCCGTCTCAAACGCTCTTTCATGCCTAAGCTTAAAGGGAACACTAATTTTGGGTCTGGAGCTACACCAGGGCATATGTCTTGCATTGCTGGAAGACTCTTATGTGATACATATCTATGTTCGCGTGACTTGTTGAAGCAGGTATGAGGCTCAACTCTTATAATCAGTGAGCTGAAGATTCGTCCCTCACTTATAAGCTTTTGGTTGTTGCAGGTCAGTTATTCGCTAACAGACCTTTCAAAGACCCAGCTGAACCGAGACAGGAAAGAGATATCGCCTAATGATATCCCCAAAATGTTTCAGTCATCTAAAACACTTGTGGAACTTGTAAGTTCTTATGCCTGTTTTATGGATACGAGCTGGTACTACCTCACTAGGGACGATAGGTTATGATTACTTGCAAGCGACATAATTTATTGTATACTATAAAAGGATAATGATCCAGTCATACGTAGACGTAAAGGAGTTGCAGATAAATATCAGTTGACGTAAGGTTGATAAGTGATGACTGCATCTTAGTTGCTTGCTTGCTTTTGGTTTTCTTCGGTTCAGATTGAATGTGGTGAGACAGATGCATGGTTATCCATGGAGCTCATGTTTCATCTAAGTGTTCTTCCCCTCACTCTCCAGCTTACCAACATATGTGGCAATCTCTGGGGGAAAACTCTTCAGGTAATGAATGACACCTGTTCTAGCTCTCCTTTCTCTTTCTGAAACGTTATCCGGTGACGTACAAATATTTATTTTTGTTCATTACCAGGGAGCCAGGGCGCAAAGAAATGAATACTACTTACTACATACATTCCACTCGAAAAAGTACATTCTCCCAGACAAAATTTTGCAACATATGAAGGAAGGAAAGTCATCAAAAAGAAGAATCAATCAGGGTGCAGAAGACCACAATGTAGATGAATTGGATGTTGACTTGGCTTTGGAAAATGATCCGTCTAAGGGCAACAAAACAAAGAAGGGTCCAGCCTACGCTGGTGGATTGGTCTTGGAGCCAAAGAAAGGCTTATATGACAAATATGTGTTGCTTCTCGATTTCAGTAGTCTTTACCCGTCCATTATACAGGTTAGCAGACTGTTTTCTGTTTCTCAAGCCTTGGATGGCTGTTTCCACTTGATTGGTACATAACGGTCATTGTAATTTCAGGAATATAATATTTGTTTCACGACTATACCACGATCAGAAGACGGATTTCCTCGTTTACCTTCTAGTCAGACACCTGGAATTCTTCCAAAGGTAGGTTTACACTAGTTTCTTCCTATTGTGACTGCTCTCGGTTTCATACTCAGATCTTTTATAGATCTTTAAACACCAAATATAAGTCATACCAATTAAACCAGAAATTAATAGAAAGATATAAAATCTCAAGAAGCAAAAATAATATATTTTGCTTGTTTTCTCTCAAGTTATATGCGGAAAGTCCTGAGAATAATGTGACCCACCTGTTCAGTATTGTATTGGTGATTGCTGCTTGCTGTAGTTCAATTAAACTAATCTTGACATCATGTTCTAGACTATTTCTCTATGCATTTTTTCCACGACTTTGATTTTCTCTCCTTGTTCTATTATGCCAAGTCTAATAAATATTAGATCATGAATTTCACAACATGTCTTTGTTTTAGTTGATGGAACATTTGGTCAGTATAAGGAAATGCGTCAAACTAAAGATGAAGAAGGAAACAGGACTCAAGTACCGAGAGCTTGACATTCGGCAGGAGGCATTAAAGCTCACAGCCAATAGGTTTGTATATATGGTTTTAGCTTTTGCTGGCAATAACGCCCTTCACCACATTTTGATATTAATGTTCCATTCTAAACGCAGTTTGTATGGATATCTTGGGTTTTCTAATTCAAGATTCTACGCTAAGCCTTTAGCAGAGCTCATAACACTACAGGTAAGTTTTGCTTTCTGTGACAAATTTTTCTTTGCTTTTCTCTATTCTCATGTGATCCGGTTAATTCCGAAACATTGCAGGGAAGGGAGATCCTACAAAGAACCGTGGATCTTGTCCAGAATCATTTAAACCTAGAGGTACCTCCTATGTGTTGAGTCGTACAAAATGCACTTCAGCAGAGAAATTAATGTAATGTGTCAACATTTCTACTTTATCAAGTGTAAAAATTGATCTTCTTGCTTTGTTATCCAGGTGATTTATGGTGACACAGATTCAATAATGATTCACAGTGGACTAGATGATATCGAAGAGGTCAAAGCCATTGGAGCAAAAGTCATCCAAGAGGTAGGTTGGATAATAGACTTATCTCCTGATTTTTACCTTAATTCAAACCTTTCTATGATTAAACCAATATGCATTAAATGTTTGCAACTTTGATGTTCGGTTTCTTGATGCATTAAACATCACTGTTTCACGCAATGGAGAACTCAAATTTAACTGTTATTGGGGAGAGTGTTTTTTGGAGCAAATTGTGGACAAATTACAATGTAAAATAGCAGACATTTGATTTGGGTCTCACCTTCTCTTTTTCAATTTACAGGTCAATAAGAAGTATAGATGTCTGAAGATTGAATGTGATGGCATATATAAGAGAATGCTTCTTCTTAGAAAAAAGAAGTATGCCGCTGTGAAGTTGCAGTTCAAGGACGGGAAGATTTGCGAGGTAATATCTAATTTACACATTCTGGCTACCTTTTCTTTTAAACAATGTTTGGGTACCAGATGCATCCTCAATGCAGGACATTGAAAGGAAAGGTGTGGACATGGTTCGTCGAGATTGGAGCTTGCTCTCCAAGGAAATTGGAGATTTATGCTTGGCTAAAATCTTGTATGGAGGGTATGTTCTAGAACATTCACTAAAAGCATTATTTTTACTCTCTCTTACAAAGGACAACAAAATCTTATCTTCTTTGCAGGTCGTGTGAGGATGTTGTTGAAGCCATTCATAACGAACTTATGAAGGTAATCTTTGTTAACTCCCCCCCATTTATTAACCTTTGATAATTAATTTGCTCTTCTTTATCATCCAATACATGATACTTTGTCCATGCAACAGATAAAAGAGGAAATGAGAAATGGACAAGTTGCACTTGAGAAGTATGTCATTACCAAGGCATTGACCAAGTCACCAGAAGCTTATCCAGATTCCAAAAGCCAACCTCACGTTCAGGTGAGTATGAGAGCCTATTATTTGCATTATTGCTCACCGGAGTTATGCTTAAAAATTTGTAGTTTTCACATTTTCCCGAACTCTGATTGTGCGGTTGAATCGTTTTTCTCAGGTCGCACTCAGAATGAGGCAACGTGGTTATAAAGAAGGTTTCAGTGCTAAGGATACCGTACCGTATATAATCTGCTATGAACAGGTTCCCAGCACTGAAGACCATCTTAATACTATCCGATACCAAATTGTCTTTCTACTAAATATCTTACCCTTTCTCATTGCAGGGTAATACCAGCTTAGCAAGCTCAGCAGGGATTGCCGAACGTGCTAGGCATCCTGATGAGGTGAAATCAGACGACAGCAGGTGGTTGGTTGACATAGATTACTACTTGGCACTGCAGATTCATCCGGTGGTATCTCGTTTATGCGCAGAGATTCAGGGCACAAGTCCTGAGAGGTTAGCTGAGTGTTTAGGACTTGACCCGG
>WJSH01010294.1:0-27035 GCA_009757365.2 Lepidium campestre | reverse complement strand
CACGGACTGTTGCAGCTGTTAAAACCATGGCTAATGCGATGAACAGCGGAAGAAGAGAAAGAATAATGACCGGAATCTGGAATGTGGAAGAAAATCCATTGACGTCAGCAGAAGAGGTTTTAGCCGTCTCTTTACAAAAGTTAGAGGAGATGGTAATTGAAGGACTAAAGATTCAAGCAGACATGGTTGAGGATGATGCTCCTTTCGAGGTTTCTGCGGCCAAAAGCCAGCGGAATCCACTAGAATCTACCATTCCGCTCGAGGAATGGCAAAAGGAGAATCGCAAGCAGAAAACGCTGACAGTTATGGCAACAATACAACTTCGAGACCCGACAAGGCGATATGAGGCGGTTGGAGGGATAGTAGTGGTTGCAGTGCAGGCGGAAGAGGAAGAAGAGAAAGGATTAAAGGTAGGGAGTTTGCATATTGGTGGAGTAAAGAAGAACGCAGCAGAGAAGCGAAGGCTGACCGCAGCGCAATGGCTTGTGGAACACGGAATGGGGAAGAAAGGGATGAAGAATAGCAATGTAAAGAAAAAGGAAAAGGAAGAAAAAGAGGATTTGTTGTGGAGCTTGTCATCTAGAGTAATGGCAGATATGTGGCTTAAATCTATAAGGAACCCTGATGTGAAATTGCATAGCTGATCGTGGGAAATATTCACATTCATAAAATAAAGGATGCATTTGTTTATTTATGTTTTGTATATTATTTAAGAGCTCCAAAAATACTTTCAACAAACAATAGTAATGTATTTTTTTTTTTCAGTTTTTTTTTACCAAAGTTTAAACTCGAAATATAATGAGACATTTTTTTTCTTGTCTTTGTTTAATATTTGATTTTGTTGTTTATATGATTCTTTATATTAACAGCATGTATTTGTTATTTAATTCTCGACAAAACGTTTTTACTCAATAACTAATTAATGATACATTAAAGGTAGCTCATGTAATTTAGAAATACCTCCACTATGACTATTCAAGTTGAGGTAATAACCTAAGAGTACGAAACAAAATTTATAACATAGCAAACACATGTCTGGTAAAATATGGGAGAATATCTCTGTCCAGTAGTAGTTAAATCTAATGTAATAGATATTGTAGGCAGTGCAATGGTTATACCGTTAATAATTTATAAACTAAAAATTGAATAATAAAAGGGTTTATTTGGTTATAAGGACAAGAATGGAAAGATTTATCAATATTAAGCTAAATTATTAGTACAAGTTTTTTTTTTGTCAACAATTGGATCGACAAGGCCCGATCGATAGCCTATATAGCCCACTGACTAAAATCCCCTTATAATCTACCAAACTTTAATGGGGAGGAGTCGAACCTTTGATGCCTGAGTTATTAACTGGATCATCCTAACCACCGGATTGAGAAGAATTCGGCTAGTAGAAGTTAGGTACCTAAATAATAAAAAACCTTATATTGACTGCAATTTTTCTTTATTTGATAAAAAACATATTGTTTTTGTTTTTGTTTTTTTTTATTATACATTACTTATTTAGGCAATTAATTAATTTCAATAATATTTTAATTTTGTTGCATAATTAGCTTAAAAATAAAATAAGTGTTTTAAATTAATCATTTTGATAAATAATAGATGTTTTGTGAAAAATTAAAATTAAGTACAGAAAAAATAGTTTATAATCGTCACTTTCTAAATTTGCATTGGGAGATTCCATCTCAACCCACAGCCTGACAGACTGCAAAATTATTGCACTTCCTTCTCTATTTTTTGGAATAACAAGTATAATAACATATATAGCAAAACTTGACACCATTTAGTTTTTCAAAATTTAAATTTGAACTCCAACTGTTTACCTTGACATAAATTTTTTTTTCTAAGTTTTAAGATTACATTCTATAAATTGAGTAACCAATCAATGTCTACGTCTGCCAGCCTTTCCCACTGGAGTTTGACTACATGTAAACACGTAATCCCACATGATAAAGTTTAAAGTTTGTTTTATAGATCAATTCTCATCGATCCAATCATTGACAAAAAAATTGAGTAACAAATTACGGAATTGTATTTTAGCTAGTGTATGGTTAAAAAAAATGCGTAAAAAAAAATCTATAATGAATGGTTCATTTTTTTTCAAGAAAATCAAATGTAATAGGCCCATAGGCCTACTATCATATTTCTAATCAATGAATGAGTGTGTTACAAAAAAAAATACCTCTATAATGAACAATAACAAATCAAAAATAGCAACTCCTTCTAAGTCTCGATAAATCCTCCCAATAGATGGAAAAAAGCCGGGCACTCCATAGGTGTAGCAAACATCTTCAAAACTTTGAAGTCGTAATTCACAACGAGTGACTCTATCATCTGTAAAGAAAATAAGCACTGTCGAGAGTAAAACTTCCAATTCTGCATGCAACCAGACCCGGCTCAATAGTTACAAAGACTTGGTGCAAATTTTGTAAAAAGGCCCTAATGCATTACAATTTTGGATTAAAAAAATTTTAGGGCCCTAAAATCTAAACAAATTTTTCTTTTTCGTAATGAGCCCTGTGCAAATGCACTCTTTGCACATGCACATGACCGGGCCTGCATGCAACATCGATAGACTACTTCTAATTCTTCTTGCATTCAAGCATGTCTCTCCTACTGCATATGGAAAACAAAACTAATCTAGACCCAAAAATTACTCGAAAACTTTCCAAAATCTATCCACAAAACATTGGTAACCCGTGAAAGTTTACTGAATAGAATAAACCCTGGAAATGTTATTCCATAACTTTGACGACTGAGATGTTGGGGCTAGAAATTATAATTTATGCTCATGATGGGCCTTGAACCAAAAACTGCCATCAATACTCCAAATACCTCTACTGTCTCCCATAATTAAATCTACCACATAAATATACTTATATTATATTAAATTTATTGCTTCCCAATAATTTACCACAAGAAAATAAGTCTACAATTGAAAAATTAATTTTACCAACTTATTAGTATTTCTTCCATTAGAAGATTAATAGACATTCATAATTTGGTTGACTTATGTTTGCCTATGTAAATAAAAATAATAATGTCAGATTAGTAATAACGATTTTTGTTGATAAATAAAATAAGAGTACACTGAGATATAATAATAATGTTCAAAGATTACTTGAGTACTTTGAAAATATGAGCCTTAATTATCATCATTCAAGATTATTATAATAAAATTGCAGAGAAAAATTTCTCGCAGTAAGAAATTAACACTACAAGAAATACTTTCATTGTTAGCGCGGAAAATCTACTATGATACATGTCTCAGAGTATTTTACGGAATGCTATGACATCGACATCTATGGTAGATTCAGCAGCTACGATATCATTAATTCATGTGCTACAATAGATAAGTTATGATAGCAATAATAAAATGCCTTTATATATGTTACTATAGCGCATTATTTTTTATCAGGAAAAATTATTATAACTCAATTAACGTGCTATGGTAATTCGTTCTATAATAGCAGGTTTGTTGTCTTGTATTATATAATATTATAGCATTAACCTATGTTATAATAAACTGTGTGATGACAAATTTTCATAGCTATTACATTAGATTACAGCTTTTTTTTCTGTTATATATATTAACTAATGCTATGTATTGTTGTTATAAAATTGAATCTTGTTAAACATAATTAACATCGTATTTGCAAAATCCAGACATTCATTAAAAATAACGTAATCATTCAACATAACAGAATCGTTCAACATAACATAATCATTCAACATTGGTTCCAATTGTACATGACACAAATCTGAAACCAAATTCATTCACCCTAGTCAAAAGTCTGAATCCAAGATACCTAACATAAATTATAATTTAGTTAAGTTAGCTTAGTCAAGTTAGTAAAACTAGCTAAGCTGGATCAAAGTTTCTTCATCCCCATGCAACAATTAAAATTGTACAAGTATCAATTTACCTAAACACTAGCAAGTGTAAAACCAAAATAAAACCATCATAACAATAAGAACACTTACCCTGATTCTCATCTTCAAAAGACTACCAATTTATCTATTTGCCATGCTATAGATGAACCAAAAGCATCTTTCAGGTACTCGGTTTCATCTGATGGTCTCCAAAGTGCTGCATCATCAACTTTGACTACGTCCAGCCAAACTCTACCTGCATCAGACCCTAACCGAACAAAATGGATCATCTGTTGTGGGTCAGTCGAATGCACACGTCCCTCATCAACAACTTCCTACTTGCCACCAATATCTATCAACTTGCACTTATGGTGTTCTTTTATGACTTGAGCACCAAGTTTACGCTGCCATTTTCATATATACACCCAATGGTTAAATAGATCCTTATCCAGAAGCAATAATATTAAAATTAGAGCATAATATATACCGGAGATCGTCGAGTAGGAGTTTGTGAAGTTAGTTTCCTGACAGGAGATTTAAGACATGTGGTAACACACTTCTCAGTATGAGACTTTAAAACAACTGCTGCAGACTCAGTTGGAGATTTAGAACGCCCAGATTCTGATTTTCCTCATACTATTGAACAGTTGATGCAGTTATAGGAGATGTCTCAAATACAACTTTGTTGACAGGCCATGCTACAAAACATTGTAGACAGTCTTCAATATACATCTCATCAACTGTAGGCCTCCATATAAATGATATTTGATCTTGTGTCTGCCAATGTCCCTCAACCATAACTATATCACTGGAAGATAAATCATGTAGTTTGCATTTGTTCACAGATTATGTTCTTGGGCACTACATTGAAACAACAATCTATATGTGTTAATATATCATAAATCTGTATAATAATGTGTAATTGTATAATAGTTAAACATTACCAGTGGTGCAATGTCTTCTGGTTGGAACACTTTATCTACATTTACACACTTAGAGGCAGGTCATGATATCATCTTTCCAACTGCTTCTTTAATATTAGACATCTCATTTGCAGGTCTCCAAAGGAAAGCTTCTGGCTTGGTATCAGTCTCCACTAATACTTTAATGTTCATAGGGCCTAAACGATAACCATTCACCATATCATTCAGATCATCAGACATAATCCGACCCTCAGCTACAGTTTCATCACCTCCACACCAATTAATCAATAAACACTTTGGCTGCAATTTTTTATTCACACTCTATACAATGAACAATATAAAAACATGTCAGATTGTTAATCAAAAAAGAATAAAGATTCTCATAATAATGTCTTACTCTTGCAGCTGAGTTTTCACCAACTTCAGGTTCTGATCTCTTTAATGTTATTAAGAGAAAAACAAATCAAATCTGATTCAGTTCATCATATATTATAAAATGTAAGTCAACAATTTATGATATATACAACTGTCTAACCTGGTCTGCATTCTGGAAATTATGTCTTCCAATTCATTCACCTTCTGTTGGAGTTGAACTTGACTCTCTAGCATATCATTCATGTACTTATTCTTAACCTGGAAACAAGCAAATTTGGTCTTAGTCATGTTCCTACCTAATGCCCTCAATCTACCCGGATTATCAGGTCCAAGTAGTTGGCTAAGTGTGTCATGGCAAATTCAGCTGTTGATGGACTGTCATTATTAACAATCTCACCTGCTTTTTGCTGCAAATTCAAAACAAGAATCAGTGTAAGTAAAACAATAAAAAAAACATATTAGTTACAGTTAACAATACATATCCCAACTCACAATCTCTTCAGCTGCATTCGTATTGACTAGTGTACCATCCTTCTTTGTACACGACTTAACCCAAACCTTCAATCTAGATACTTCAACATGATCTGGATATTACTTTTCTACAAACAGAGTTGACAATATTGTATCAGTTCATGCTTTCCTAGTAAGCTAAACAATGTGAATAATAAAATGTTTACCATATCTTCTGCTAGCCTAATATTCCTTTACGACTACAATTGTGAGGAATCTGTTTGCTCATTCTTGCCTTGTAGCTATCACTCACAACCTAACAGATGTATGTTGATATTTAGTATATATTACATAACATATAAATTACTTACTTGTGTGTACTCAATACCTTAAATGCTTGGCTAGTTTTTTTGAGTTTCACGAATTTACGACATTCAAGTGGATCTATATTTTTAGGTCGCAGATTCATCCTCTGTTGATTATTCTCAGCTTTGTTTATTTGTGAGACCATGCGTGATTTTGATGACCTCCATAAACATCCCATTTGCTTTAACACTGCAGTTTTTTTGGTACTCTTCATCCAACTCAAACCTTGCCTGCAATTCAATTAAAGACAATAATTTGAATTTTGAAGACAGTAAATTAAACTTTGAATACAGTAAGTTACTTTTAAATATCAAGATTCTATAACCTGCACAGATTTCCAAAGAATAGTCTTGATGTCTTCACCAATCTTTGCCCATTTTTCAACTATGAATGGTACATGCTCACATACTAATGGCCCTAAGTAAGATGAAAGTGTAACTGACCCGAGACCAAATGGTTCTCCTACTGCATTGAAATTCACTCAAACTCTACTGTTTGGATCCTTGGTAATGTCTTTCATCCTTGTTGTTTCTTCTGTTTATGCTCAGTTGTATGGTCTTCTTCAGATAGTTCAATCTCACCTATTGGTTCATCCTCATTCAGTACAGCAGGATTGTTTGCTATGTTCTGTTCAGTCCATGTCTCTTCTATGTGATTTGCATTTGTATCTGGTTGTTCATCTTGTACTTGACTATCAACAGGAAGCTCCTTCTCAGTTTCAGTTGTCCCAACAAACTCTACCTCATCATTGATCTGTTGTTCCTTAATCTTTAGTTTCCTTCCTCGTTTCTTGTTTTGCTTTTCCATTCTAGTTCATCTGAAACAAATAAATACAACTAACTTAGTAACAATGACAAACGAACTTAGTAAATGATTAACATCTGGTCACACCACATCAGCCTTTTACAAAGACAGCCATACAAAAACTCTAACTCTTATACTTAAGAGTCTACATTTAAAACATAGATTCCTTCACAATCTGTTCTGACATTTTCTGCTTGGTCCATATCAACATCTGATTCAACATCGATGTCAATATTTGACAGCAATGCTCCAATGTCAACATCTTTCTCATTGTATCTTCTTGAAGGACCTCTCATAACTACATGCCAACTTGATGACTCATCTTCTTGTAAGTAGAACACTTGCTTTGCTTGAGATGCCAATATGTAAGGATCTCGTGCAAAAGAGACTTGACTATGATTCAAATTTACTAGAGTGAAACCTTCTTCTACTTTCACTCCATTACCCTTTACTGCCCACTGACACGGGAACAGAGGTACATAGAAGACATTATAGTCTAGCAAAATGATGTCAGTAATTCTACCATAATAAGAGACCAGATCAACAACTTATGAGGTATCTTTTTACACTAGACCTACAGACTGCTGTAGCCTCATAATAAACTCCACTATTCTGTGATTTCCTATCAATCTCAGCTGTGTGATATCGTTCTCCATTCACTATGTAACCTGTAAACGACCGTGCTATACTACGTGGACCATATGCTAATCATTTAAGGGTTTCTCCATGTTCCTTTGAATCAAAAGGTACCTATCAAAGCAACAACAACTCAGATTCAGTCCTTATACTATCTGTTATTTTCAATAAAACTAGAAACTTGAGTTTAGTGAATCTAGCCTTTGCTTTTAACCAAGCTGCAAATTTCTTAGTATGCATACTCCATGAAGTTGATGCATCATGTATGCATCTTATATTTGAATCTTGTAAGAACTGCAGGAGCTCACTAGTGTGAGACGACAAGACAAAAACAAAATCAAGGTCAGTATTTAACTTATGTCCATAAAAGTAAATGTAACTGACAATAAAACTTACTCCACCAAAGCATCCACTACAACCATATTTTGGATGACAACAAGATGAACTATTTTCAGCTCCATTTCTGTAAAATGTATTGAAGTTCCTGAAGATATTGGACGACCATCCATAATAGATTTGTTCTCATACTCTATGTTTCTATCCAATTTCTCTTGTACACTTGTTGACTTCTTCAAAAATTCACTACAAAACTGAATTCATTCTTCAGCTAGATATGCATCAGCTATACATCCTTCTGGTCTAGCAGGGTTTCTAACAAAGTCTTTCAAAACCTTAATATACCTTTCACAAGAAAACATAATAAAAATTAGCATCAAAACGATTTTTCAGATGACAAAACATTGAAAATACTAAAATACAACACAAATTATACCTCTCAAATGGATACATCCATCTAAAATGGACTGGTCCACCTAGCCTTGCTTCTTCCTAGGTGTACCATCAAATGCACCATTACATCGAAGGAACTTGGAGGTAAGTATCTCTCAAACATACAGAGAGTTTTAAAAATCTCATATTTCATTGCTATAGTCTGTTCCCTATCGATTACTCGCTAACACAACTGATTGAAGAATGCACATAACCTTACAATTGTTACTCTAGTACATTTAGGTAACAAACCTCTAAGTCCAATTGGAAGAAGTAGCTGCATTAACACATGATAATCATGTGATTTTAGTCCTGAAATTTTGCAGTCTTCTAGTGATACACCTCTGGATATATCTGAACAGTATCCATCTGGTCCTTTGAAGTTAAATAGCCTCTTGCAAAAGATCTTCTTTTCTGCCTTTGATAGAGACAAAGGTGCTGGAGGTAGATATGATTTTCTTCCTTGGATTCTAGGATGTAAATCCTTTCTAATGCCAAGACCCTCTAAGTCTTTACGTGCATGCAGACCATCCTTAGATTTTCCACAATGAAACAATGTGGCTACTATACTTGCAGCCACATTCCTTTTCACATGCATTACATCCAAGTTATGCCTAACTGGGAGTTCCTACATAGTACAAATACATCAACAATTAAACAAATAATCGACATATATAATATGTAAAATTACTCCTTCTTAGTTACAGCATTTCACACCTCCCAATATGGCAATTTAAAAAAGATTGATCTTTTCTTCCATCTTGATAACTCCTCCTCATCTACTGTAGATTCCTCCTCTTCCTATGATTCACTAGATAAATCATCATTATCAGATTCTAATCTACAATACTCAGTCTTTCTTCTCTTACTCGCCGATTTTTTAACATTACCAAAGTCATTTTTGTAATTTTTGAGGTTCTTACGAATTTCCTATCCAGTTAGTATTCTACTCTTCCTCCTATGCTCAGCTTTTCCATCAAACCATGACTTCTTCCCTCTAAAACTATGTGTTGGTGGCAGACCCCTTCGATGACACATGTAGACATGTTTTTTACCAAATTTCAACCACATACTGTCAGTATGTTTACCACATAAAGGACATCCCATCTTCCTCTTTACCTTGCAGCCTGCAAGATTCCCATAGGCTGGAAAGTCATTTATTTTCCACAGCAACATTGCCTTAGGTGTAAAAGTTGTTTTTGTCGCGACATCATATGTTAACTCTCCCTCATTCCACAGATGATTGAGATCCTCATCTATATTCATGGGTTCCGTCGTTCCCATCGCTTCTTGATTAATCATTAGGCCCGAATTCTATTATCAATGGCTCTAAGTAGACATCAATATTATTACCAGGCTGTTGTGGACCGGGAATCAATAAGGTAAGCATGATGTTTTCCTTAGACATGCACAAATCTGGTGGGAAGTTGTAATTCACTAACAATATAGGCCAACAACTGTATTTTGAATTCCTCATGTTGAATGGATTAAATCCATCTGTTGTCAGTCCAAACCTCACATTCCTTTCTTCAGCTGCAAAGGTTGGGAATTTGGCATTCATTTGGTCCCATGTAACTGAATCTACCGGGTGCCTTAGTTTACCATCTGTACTCTTGTTACTGTAATGCCACCTCAGATCTTTGGCTATTTTTTCAGATCTGTACATTCTCTTAAGCCTAGGGATTATTGGAAAGTACCTAAGTACTTTCTGTGGGACTCCTTTCCTTACTTCACCATTGTGCATATTAGTCTTCCATCTTGAAGTCTTGCACTTAGGACAATTCTCAAGTTTTTTGTATTTTTTTCTGAATAGACAACAATCATTGACGCATGCATGTATCTTCTGATAACCTATATCAAATGATTTCAGGAATTTCTTAACATTATACAGTGATGTGTGTAACACATTGTCTTCATGCAACATCTCTAGCAATGTCTCTAGCAGATAATTGAAGCTCTTGTCTAACCAACCATTTTGTGTCTTGAGTCTGAACAAGGAGACTATTGCTGACTTACAATGGTGTAATTCACTAACATTGCTGACTTACTATGATTTACACAAGATGGATACAATGGTTTTCCAGCATCTGCAAGCTTTGCAAGAAAATCATCTTCTTTCTTATCCTCACCCTCTGCAATCATACTAGCATCAGCTTGACTACCATATCCATTAAACACATCAGCAACTTGATACAAATCAAAAATCTCATCATTAAACTGATGAGATTTCCCTTCACTCTCGATCACTGTCTTCAGTTCTCCATGATGATACCATTCTGAACGCATCTTGTAAGCCTCGTCCATTCCTCTTCTTACAAGGTGATCAACTACTATACTACTTACGTGACGATCTGTGTTACAGCAGTCAACACAAGGACAAATAATCATAGCTGCATCTCCTAAATCCGCAGCCACATCCCTTACAAAATTCTCTGCTCCTCTCTCATATGCAGGATCAACTCTTCATTACAAAAGGAAAGGAAAAATTAGTAAAGTGCAAAAACCTACTGAAACCTAACCTATATAATTAAGTGTCTTACCTGCAAAGATGCACCCAATCCTAGTGCACCATTATATGTGTCTAACCGAAATTAAAACCAACCAAATTAAGAAAGAACTTAAACTCATATAGGAATTAAATCAAAACATCACAGTAATTAATATAACAATTTTAACGGCAAATTATGTCAAACACTTTTCCACATGTTAAAAACCAATCACACTTAACATATGAACCAATCAAACAAAAACAACAGCACACATATAAAATATATTATACTGATAAGAGACAAAGAGATATTGTAAGTATCTGTAGGTAATAGATAAACACACTAGCATATAGTTCAAAGTAAAATCAACTGTATTGCTATCAGATTTTATCATAATTCAAAGTAAAATTAACTAGCATATAGTTCAAAGTACAATACATCTTAACAATACTTGCTATCATACAATAACTCAAATAGAAATTGTGATAAAAAGTATGAACCAATTAACTATTATTACTAACTTGTGCCTGCATAAGGTAAGATTATGATTCAGCTTCAAATCCGCTTACTTGCACTCAGCAATACTTGCAAAACAAAGTAATAAAATCAGATTTCTTATGACTTATGAAAACTCTAACAGATTTTAAAGAAGTAACAAATACACAGAATTAGAAAAATCATAACAACTTGTATTTTTGAGAGTTATGCTACAAGAGATAAACTTTAAATCAGATTCATAATAAAGATTCACGGTCAAGTAATATTGTTCATAGTCTATTGTTCATAGGAAATCCAACTGAAGCTATGTTGTTCATAGTCAAGTAATACACAATATTAAAGTTATATTGTTCATAGTCAAGTACTGCATAGAATGGTCTCAATAGATTACATGTTTAACATAACAAATGAGCATATATCGATTCACAAACAAGTTATATACATAATTGTTTCTTAAGCTCAATCAATTCACAAACAAGTTATATACATAATTGTATCTATCATATACATAGAGTTTTATAATAAAGTAATACATAGAATTGTCTCTTTAGCTGCTATGTTTCACAGGACATATGAACATATATCAACTTTCGATTAAACTAAGTAAATTCAACAGAAGCTATATTGTTCATAATCAATTAATACACAAAATTGTCTCAATTGATTAATTGTTTCACAGAACAAATGAACATATATCGACTTATTATGAACATATATCGAATTCCATAATCTCAGCATCTCAGAATCTCAGAATATACCAAACGAACTCATATAAAACAACTCAGATTATAAGAATCTCAAATTACTCTTCTACGGAGTTGATTCACATAGATTAGGTAACATGCATTCATAGAATCATAAAGAATATGTTGGTTAGAGATATCTAACAGCTTAATCGAAACTCAAACCCTAACTAATATTGCTCAGAGAAACTAAAAATTGATCGAAATTCAGGTAAGAAGTGTATAATCTACTTGCCTTCGATAGAACTCAAATCTGGCAAATATCGACGAAATTGAAGATGGCGACGATTGTGGTGGTTACGGCGAGCAACAATAACGGCGGTGTTCACAGTGGTGGTCACGACGAGCTCCGATAACGGCGGTGGACGTTTAATCACCTCTAGATTTGGGATTTTTTTTGGTACAAGACATGGATCGTACGTTTAGGGTTCTTTGCGAAAGAGGGAAACGAGAGAGAATAAGAGTAAAGTGAAGTAATTACACTAAGTCTTGGCGGACTAAGTGCTTTCTTTTTCCTGCTCATTGAATAATTATTATTAGCACGTAAGAAACGCTATCATATAAATGAGAAAATAAAAATGGATCTACAATAGTAATATAGCAAAACGAGCTATCTCATAATACTATCAATGATAACTTTTTTGTAGTGTAAGATTTGTTGATGTCCACCAATTTAGAAATTTAATTACAATTCACTTTCTAGAATTTCATTTTAGGTATTTTGAATGTATTTATTTAAACTTAAAGGAAAACAACATTATGTAGTGATCATAATTTCTTAACATGAAATTTTGCGTTCAACATGGTGTTTGAGGTTTTTTAAGAGAGCTTTGTGTGATCATGTCATCAATATTGTTCTTAACCAACTAACATTGTTCTTAATGATACACTATTTTTGTTAATGATGTAGAAGACTGAAAAAGTTTGGCACCAAACCCAAATTTGTATGTTTTGAATTTGGTTTGAAATTTACAAGTGCGACAAATGATGTATTTTAGACTTTCTGGGACTTTTTGTGTGTTTATTATCTCATGTTCATCTTAAAGACCAGACTAAAACCAAGAGGTGTAAGTTAGACGTATTAGAGATTTTTTCTAGGTGTCGAATAAGTGTTGAGAGTAGTTATACATCAATGTATTTATTTAAAACATCACCTACTCTTCAGAGTGGAAGACAAGAAGGGCAATATTTGGTTTTTATTACAAACTATAATTTTAGAAAAGAAAATGACATATCTAGTGCAGATTTTACCTTTAATTACTCAAGAGGCATGTTTTCTTTCCAAAAATATGTTAGAACTTCATTTTTGACAAAGAATTATTATATCATTTTATAAATGAAATAATGATTTTTGGAGTATTTTATTTCCTTGTAATTGACACTATAATTTAGTGTAATTACATGTCAAAAACAAAGTGAGACTGAATGAGAAATACTGGACAAAAGTGTGTAATTTGGAAAAGTTTGCTAATATTTTCCTAAGTTGACTGAGATTAAATTTAATGCTAGGCCCGTTAACATCACAATAAGAGAACATATTTCTTGGGCTAAGGCTTTTGATTAAGGCAAATATTATTACAATATTGTATTATGCTTTTCTAAAGCCTGTGAAGCTTAATACTTGAAGTGAGACCTAGCGTTGGATACTTCATTTTTCTTGTACTATGAAAGAACGTTAGAGAAAAATAACGTCGAATCTTCTCTATTTATGAAAAGTTTTCTCAATGAATTCGGAATATAACTTGCCCAAACACTATAAGAAAAACGTACATAGTAAGCGCGGAAAATATGCTATCATACATGTTATATAATATTTTCTCAAATGCATGACATCGACAACTATGGTAGGTTCGACATATATGATAGCATCATTTGTATGTGCTACGATAGGTTAGATATCATAGTAATAATCAAATGCTTTTATTTTTATTGTTATAGCACTTCGATGTTTAAAAAAAAGTATTATGATAAGTCAATAAGTGTGTTATGGTTGTTACTTCTACAATAACTTTTTTTTTTTTTGCTATTATATATGTTTTCATAAAGCTATCTGTTATAGAATTGAATCATGTTTTGCATAATTAACATCGAATAACTTGGCAAAATCCACACATTCATTCAACATAATATAACTTTGGTTCCAATCTTACATGACACAAGTATGTAAACCAAATACATTCAACATACATGACAAAAGTCTCAATCCAAAATAACTAAACAAATCCTTCATAATCCTTCGTTTTCTTTCCAGCTTTCTTCCCTCTGACTTTCAATCTGAGATTCAAACCAAAAGTACAAATTAGAAAAAGAAAATCTGAGAGATAAGATTACCTATCATTAGTGCTCGTCGCTTCAACTTCCGTTTAATTTTATTTCATCTTGAGATCTGCAAACAGAGAGAGGTCAATGATTATTCGGATAAGGGCCAATTAGATTGGATTCACAAAATTTTTTTAAAAAACTAATAGGTTTTAATATTTTTTTCTACAAAGCAACGTCATAGATTTGTTTATTCACAAGCCATATCACTTGTCTTTGATTACAAATCACAGTTAAAGAGAGGTCATAAAAACTTACAGCTTTAAGCCAAACACATGATTAGCAAGCATATCGAGGAAGAGATTGAAGCTGCTATACCCCAAGCTTTCTCCGTTTCCCTTGACCAAATCTCTTATTCTACATCACATACACACAATTATAACAAATTAACAAATGAAACAACCCCATTAAACCAGATTCAAGAGTCATTACATTAACATTGAATCTTTGATATGGAAATAAATAGAGATCAATGAGAAAACTAATGATCATTTTTAAATCACTGATGATTATTGATCAAAGTATAAACCAATTCTCAGATACTCAAGATGAGTGAATGCAAGGTTGGTACTATAACTCTTTCCATATATACTATTTTTCATCAGACCAAAAAGAAAGAAAAAATAGAAAGTAATCTTTAACTTACATCATCAAAGAGAACTCTATAAGCATTTAGATCATGGTAAAGAACACGTCTTTTTCCAGTATAATATTCTAAAGCTTGAACAACATGTAAAGATACTCTTAGTCGCATCACTCACTATAAGGATTTAGATCATGGTAAACACAAACGATGGTTTCAGTATTCAACAAATAATGGAGAATAGAGACTTACAGGATGACGAAAAAAGGACTTGGAAGACGTAAAAACTTTATTAGCGCAGAGAAGGAACAAGCTAGAAAAATATACTTGTGCTCAAAAGAATGCAGCACGTCCCCTATCAAGGCATCCCAAAGTTTCATCAAGAGTTATGAAAATGCCAATTATATAAGTCAATTTATTGGCCAATCGAGGAAAAACGCAGCACATCAATCAAACCAATTCAAGTATACAAACCAAACAACCAAACAAATAAAATAGTCATCTTCTTTCCTTTAAAGATATATAATAAGCTTTAATCAGAATATGAAAACTATAGAAGAGAAGATCTTTGATCAAGTTTGAACCAAATTTGAATCGAAACGATATATCAAGAACACATGGTGATGGATTATCGATGGAAAATTTGTTATTTTATAGCTTCACCTCTGGGTTTTCATGGGTCCTTTCATCTTCTCCTCCATCTCTGAAAAAAGAACATAAACTTTAGTTTTTTTTCTAAGTACTCAAATGCACATAAGGTGTTTGCCTAAATTTCTCATAAAAAAGAAACAAGAAATAATCACAAATTCAATGATACAAAAACAACAACAAAAAGTTATTGTCGCTAAAAGCCATCTTCAAATTCTCTAATTCATGGTCCTCTTGTGGTAAATACTTGCAAAAGCTGTTAGCTTTGTCTTCCAACAGAGACATGAGAATGGAGACTAGGCTTCCAAGGTTATATTGTGATTCTGAAAACGAAGCAAGTGTGAATAATGAATTACAAGAAAGAGATAATCAGAGCAAAGTTGATGGATGTGGATTTATACCCATATTTGCTACAAATTCTTTAAATCAAGTAAGTTTTGACCATTCGTCTTCGAGATTGTCACCATATGGTGAATTGTTCCTCTTCGAAAACTTTCAGGGAATATGAGGAATCAAGTGTTGGTACATATACATGTAGAAGAAGGAATATAATAATCGAAAAGGAAGCAGGGAGATTTAACCTTAAAACCAAAGAAAAAAGAGAAGATTGAAAAAGGGAGTGAGATAACGGAGAATGTAGAAGAATGAAAAAAAGAATCGAATGAAGAAGAAAAATTAGGTTTTTGTTTTAGAAAAAGGAGAAAAAATTTTGCCGACCAAAAAAGGGGAAAATTGTTTAAGAAAATGTTAAGGTTAAACTCTTAAGATCCAATTCGAGAAAAAATTTTGTCTGAGAGAAAGTACCAAATCATTAGGGTTTTTCGCGATAGAGGTAATGAGAGGGAAGAAGAGAAAAATTAATATTTCACTAAGTATCATGCGGAAAAGTGATTAAAGTTTTCCGCTTAACACAAAATATATCTTAGCGTCTAAAAAATGTTGTCGTATAGTATCCGTAAATAAAAATTGATCTTTGGTAGCAGTATAGCAAACCGTACTATGCTACTATGCTATCAATGTTAACATTTTTTGTAGTGAAAATACTTTGGCATCAATCCTTTATAATGGGTATTAATCCTTGCGATTGAAAACATCAAAACTGGCACGGTACTTAACCGAGGATAGACTTGTGCTTCTTCCAAATAATACCGACCCACATGCTTTGGCTATTGTCCATGCGTGGGACCACAGTGATTACCTATGTAACATGTATATCAAGGCTCGTTTGGAAGGATCTTTTTTTAAGGTCTTCCAAGAGTACAAAACTTCAAAGGTCCTTTGGGAGGCTTTGTAAGATAAGTACAAGCCGTACAATATTGGCTCCAGGAAAGTTGATACCCTCAAATTCCTATACTTCAAAATGGTGGATTTGAAACCCATCATGGATCAAGTCCATGAGCTTCAAATGCTTGTACACGAGCTTGCTAAAGAGGGGATGAAAATCTGTGAGATTTTCCATGTGAATTGCTTCATCGAGAAGTTACCACCGAGCTGGATCGATTTCAAGTGATATCTCGACTACAAGCAAAAGTAACTCACCTTGCCTAACTTGGTTTTAAGGCTTCAAAACGAGTCTTCCAAACGTGAGAAATCGGATTCGATTATGGTGGCTCACAATGCTACATGGCCGAGTACAATTGTAAAGGTAAGGAAAAGGTCGGGCCTCCTCATGCTGGTCCAAAATATGTTCAAAAACCATTAGGACCTAAAGCCCCCCCAACGTGTCAAGAAGACCAATAACAAATTTGTTGGGAAGTGCAACTATTGCAAGAAGCTTGGACACAAGACGGCGGATTGTCGTTCTCGTCTCAAAGAACAAAATCAAGCAAAGCTCACAAAGGCGGATTGGTGTGTGGTCGTCACGGAAACGCGCATGGCTGAAGAAAATCCAAAGGAGTGGTGGTATGACAAGAGTGCTACAACCCATATATGTGTCAACTGCTATATGTTTAGTACTTACAAAAAGTACACAACCAACGAATATCTTTGATGGGAAACGTCTCACATTTCAAGATCGAATGCACTAGCAAGATAGTATTGAAGATGACATCTAAGTATGGAGGATGCTCTCTTCAATGTGAAGCACATACCTGATATGAGGAAGAGCTTTATCTCGGGTTTATTGATGAGCAAGTATGGATTTGACATCAATTTTTCATCGTATCAATTGATCCTTAGGAAGAATTGGGTTTTTATTGGGAAAAGTTATGTAAACGAGGGATTAGTCAAAATGTGTGTAATGGTTGTCCACAAAAACAATGGTGCTTCAAGCTCCACACATTTTTCTACAATGGAGCTTGAAGCACCATTGTTTTTATGGACAGTCATTACATACATTTTGACTAAACCCCTTTTACATAACCTTTCCCAATAAACATCTCATTCTTCCTAAGTAATTCTTGTCTCGGTTTATGACTGTTGTAACCGAGATACTGTGTTATAACTGTTGTCTCAATTTACATAAAAATCCAGAAAATTCAAGACATCATGTTCACTTTATGGCCAAGTAAACCTGACATATATTAACTATGACTAGTTCAAGGTTTAAGAAATACTACCACCCCAAATACAATGCATTTTGTTTGAACTCACGTGTCTGTCAAGTCTTTCATGTCTATCGAGTCAGTCCAGCATATTGTGTGAATCTTTTTAGCCTTTTTTATCTAACAATTAATTTGTAACCTACAATGGTTGGAATTATTACCATTCATGTGGGTCATTATTAGAACTTCATTTTTAACATACAATTATTATATCATTTTATAAATAAAATAATGAGTTTTTGGAGTCTCTATATTCCTTGTAATAGGCACTATAATTTTGTGCAATTACATGTCAAAAACAAAGCAAGATTGAATGAGAAATAGTGGATCAAAGTGTGTAACTTGGAAAGGATTTGCTAACCTTATCTTAAGAGGGTTGAGATTAAATTTAGTCATAGGCCTGTTAACTTCAAAATATTGGGCTAAGGCTTTTGACTAAGCAAATTATTATTACAATGTTGTATTATGCTTTTCTAAAGCCCACGACGCGCAATACTTGAAGTGATACCTAGCGTTGGATGCTTTGTCTCTCTTTCTCTCTCACTTTTTTTCTGAACGATCGTTAGAGAAAAATAACGTCGAATCTTCTCCAATTATGAGAAGATTTCTCAATTGATTTGGAATATGGTGCAGCGTAGAAATCAGATCTACAGTTTCTGATCACTGAAGGCAACAACTATAAGGTAAAGAGGCAGCGGCAGAAGCAAAGAGATGGTGGCAGCGTGATTAGGGTTTATGATGGCGGTGGTGATGGGGATAGATGATTCGGAAGGCGAATTGAATCAAGCCTTGTAAATCCTACCAACAAGAAGAACTCGAGGTTCACTCTTGCTAGGCTTCCTCACGTGGGAGCAGAGCTCGACGACGGCTAGGGTTTGTGATTTCTCACGTTAGAAAAAACTACGATTTTGTTTTCTGTAAATTTCTCTCTTTGCTTTATTAATGAAGCAAGGGATTACATTATATAGTGAATTCCCTGAGGAAAACCCTAAAATCTAATGGGCCTAAGCGTTTCTAGGAACCCTAAAATTCATGAAAAACTACCAAAACTAGAAATCCCTAAATAAATGAAAAAATGCCTAAGCTGATTAGACTTCTTTATCTCTTCTTAGACCCCATGAAATAGACCCTTAAAAAGAAAGGGTCTTTCACAACTTAAGCCCAAAACAAATGACCCTAAGGCCTTATTCAAACAAACTCAACAAAAGCTCAAATAGTCTTTAAAAATAGATACTTAAAATAGAAAAGGCCCAGAGAGAATATAAGCTTGCGTGCTTCGGTCTAACCTTGGTGCCACGCTGCACCAGATCCCTCTCAGTCAGAGAGATTCAACCCTGAATCATAAGCGGTGCACGGGTCGGGTTCCTTCTTCCTCTTAATTGCATTGGTCGACATCTTCATGTCAGCATCATCTTCGCCAATGCTCACTTCCTCGCGATCACGTTCTTGGAATGGATGCGGCCAATACGGCTCGCCTGCACGTTCACCATTCAGCATGACCTTCATCTTCCTCTCCTTGCTCACGACATTGAAGGCTTTGTCTTTAACCTCCTCTCCACGTTCACGTCCTTAAGCAGCTTGCAACCAATAGACCTTGTCTTCTCCTAGTCGCTTCCTCTTCTTCGCTTTGCTGTCCGAATGAAGCCAAGTCAATGCAGTTGGCTTACGGCACAATTGATCCATCACGAACAAAGACCAAACAAACTCGGTTGAGGCTACAGTCTTATAGTCTCCTGGATCGATGAGGAGGCTACACTCCCATGGCATCCTCGAGATTTTATCAGACCCCTCTTCCCTAAGTGGTGACTCAAAACAAGTCTCCACAAGCACAACATCACAACACACATTGATATTTCCAACAACACACAATACCAATATTTTTGGAGTTACCTCAAGCGTACTCCTCGGATTCAGCGACACGATGATGCAAAGATTTGAATGAAGCTCACGTGACTCTTCTTGCTTAGCCAAAATGATCCTGGCTTCACATGGAGAAATCAGATTCATATGCTTGGCTACGAGCAGTGGTATTCCACCTATCTTCCCTGCAGTAAGCGGTTGCAACTCTTCCGCTTCACACTTCTCTTCACGTCGCGGTAAGTCCAGCAATGAATCTAGGTTGCTCTTTGCCTTAAGACCGGATAGAAGATTGCCGACATCGTCCAAGTGTGACGTTGTTGAGAAACAACCGGTGGCGCTTCACGGCTCCGGCGAGTGTAGCTTGGTTCTACCTCTTCATCACGCACAACAAGAGGTGGGCGTGTGTAGACTCCAAGGTCCAAGAGAGGACGAGTCTTCAGTCTCTCGGGTGAAGGAGTATCAACCTCAGCAGATTAGAGCTTTCTCACGGCTCATTCTTTCATGTTCAAGCCGTCTAGTATCTCCACAGCTTTGGCTTCATCTTCGAGCACTCCTTTTCTCTTATAAGCCCGCTTGTCTTCTACAAGCTTGTTCCCTTTGTTAGCCTGCACACAAAAGGGATAAGAACCACACAAGACACGTGATTCCTCGCAAAGCATAGCTTCTCAGCAGACTGGTCTCTCATGCACCAAGCGTGTGTAGTCTTCAGACAGCCCAGAGACTTGTGGTGCTTCGTGAGACATCTCAGACATCAAGGACATGTCACAAGGAGTTGATTCAGCCACATTAAGGCTGGTGACGTCGGCTGCAGTACCAACGAACGACAGAGGCAACGTAAATAGGCAGCTACCAACGCAGATCTCGTGTACTCCAGAGGTACACAATGATACTTGTCATTTAAGCCACGAAGTGCGGCTATAACACAAGATGCTTGCAGAGCAAGCTGATTCATGACAAGATGCAAGGAAGCATCTTTGACACCAATAGAAGAGATAGCGGACTCCTTCCGCGGTTTGAGCATGGTGCTCAAGGGTTGTGCTTCACAACGAGCACAAATCATTACCATGGACAGATCTGGTCCATAGATTCCAAACAAAAATTTAGGGTTTTTGTTTGTTACCTCAAGATGAATGACCAGGATTTGATCGAGCGGTAGAAGTCGATCAACGCGGCTCTGATACCAGATGGTGCAGCGCAGAAATCAGATCTAGGGTTTCTGATCCCTTGAGGCAGCAGTTACAAGGCAAAGAGGCAGCGGCGGAAGCAAAGAGATGGCGGCAGCGTGATTAGGGTTTATGACGGCGGCGGAGTGCAACGACGGTGGACGGTGGTGATGATGATGAACGGCGGCGGTGATGGGGATAGATAATTCGGAAGGTGAATTGAATCAAGCCTCATAAATCCTACCAACAAGAAAAACTCAAGGTTCACTCTTGCTAGGCTTCCTCACGTGGAAGCAGAGCTCGACGACGGCTAGGGTTTGTGATTTCTCACGTTAGCAAAAGCTAAGATTTTATTTTCTGTAAATCTCTATCTCTCTGCTTTATTAATGAAGTAAGAGATTACATTATATATTGAATTCCCTGCATAAAACCCTAAAACCTAATGGGCCTAAGCCTTTTTAGGAACCCTAGAATTAATGGAAAACTACCAAAACTAGAAATTCCTAAATAAATAGAAAAATTTCTAAGCTGATCAGACTTCCTTATCTCTTATTAGACCCCTTGAAATGGACCATTAAAAAGAAAAGGTCTTTCACAACTTATGTCCAAAACAAATAACCATAAAGCCTTATTCAAACAAACTCAACAAAAACTCAAATATTCTTTAAAAATAGATAATTAAAATAGAAAAGGCCCAAAGAGAATATAAGCTTGCGTGCTTCGGTCTAACCATGGTGCCATGCTGCATCATAATATAACTTGCCCAAAATGCTTTGGCATCAATCCTATATAATGGATGTTAATCCTTACGATTTCTCCTAGCGTTTCTCATCTTCTTCTCTCTTACAAAAAGTAAGTTCTTTATGTCTATCTTTTGTGAGTTCATAGATAGAGTTTTGGTTCATAGATTCTACAAAAGATAGAATTTTTTGTAGTCTTATTTGTATTTTATCATGGGGTTCAAAGACTCAATTTCACCACCTCAATGTGGGAGCTCTTTTGGATTTAGAAAAAGAGTTATCTCTTGACTTCACATTCTTGTTAAGATTTCAATTTCAAAGTTTTTTTTATAAAATTGTTCTTAGAACTATTAGTTGGTTTGATTCTATTGTGAAGTGCTTAGATTAATTTATGTGATCCTAGTTGTGTGCCTTACAGTCTGAATCCAAAAGATCTGAAGATCAGTTCAATAAAGTTTTTTTTTAATTTCGATTTTGAAAAGGGAAAAAAAAACCAGTTTTCATTGTTCTTCGTCGAAGTCTCTTTTTGATTATCCAAAGACAAAAGCTATTGATTGGTTTGATTCTATTGTGAAGTGCTTAGATCAATTTATTTGATCCTAGTTGTGTGCGTTACAGTCTGAACCAAAAGATCTGAAGATCAGTTCAATCAAGTTTTTCTATTTTCGATTTTGAAATGGGAAAAAAACCAGTTTTCGTTGTTCTTCATCGAAGTCTCTTTTTGATTTGCAAAAGACAAAAGCATTTTATTAAAACAAGTTTAAGAAAAAATATTACAAACCGAAGCATGAAGTGCAACAAGTCCCAAATAACAATGACTTTATCCAAGTAATGGATAAAAGGTTGTTAAACAAAAAATAAGCAATGTTCTTGCCAAGATAGAGATACATGAACATGCAAGAGATAAATGAAGTGAGGATGAGATTATTGGAAGAACATTTCAATATAAAGGAATATGAAGCGATAAACCCAAAGAACATATAATTGTGTTGATAACTATGGATAACAAGTAAGAGAATCATAGAAGAACAATTCAACATCAAATGGAAGACGAAGCAATAAACCCATAGTTTTGAAAAGAACAAATAGATTTGGAGATTATAAGGGAGAACATTGAAGGAAGAACAAGTAAGTCAGAGTTATAAAAACAAGCAAGAGATTAATGATGCTAATAAGAGAGTAAAGGAATAACATTTCAATGTAATAGAATATGAAGCTATAAACATTTCAATGACGGCAACATATAGATCTATGAATAACTAGGATAACAAGTAATCGAATCAACTAGCATATGCACTTACTAAACCTCTACCACAAGCTCGTTTTCAAATCTTTAAGTGTCAAGCTAGGACTCTCCTCAAGTGGTCCATCTTGAGGGGGTGTACTGTAATTATGTTATATTAATTATGTATATATTAATTTTTCTTTTATGTAAATCACTCTCTATATATATATATAAATAGAGCATCACTACTTAATAATATGCATCGATTACAATATCATAATAATAAATATTTAGTTGACATCACTTATTTAGAAAAATATCATCTACAATTTTCACAACCATTATCGACAAGGAAGAGAGAGCTCTAAATGCTCACCCAATTACAATTTTCAAACTCTATACTACACAATTAAAGTTTATATCCTCTCATTCTTCTATTCCTCTCCAATTCCATCTATAAGATTCTCTAATTTTCATTTTCAAAATTCTTAGATCTTGTTATTTTCGAGTTTTTTTTCATCAAAAACGACTTGAATTCTTTGTTATTTTCTAAATTCAAAGCTCTGAGCAATAACTGAAGGTAAATACGAGCTTAACCTATCTCTTAACTATTTTTTGTTTATTTGCAGAGAATAAACTACACATCAAGTCTGCTTTTGTGTTACTTTTTAGTTTAGTTATTATTTTATAAATGTGCATTACACTCATCACTGATATGTATTTATTTTATAGGTTTGTAAGTATTAATTAGTACATTATAGAGTTTAGTTTAAGTTAGTTTAAATTTTTGTAGTTTTTTCTTAGTTTTCAACCATTTAGCAGGTTATTGAACATTTTAAAGCCCAAATGGTTCTTAATTAATTATCCAAATCACTAGTTTAGTTTAGGATATTGAAATCCTGAAAATTTTAGAACCTAATGTATTATTTATCTTTACATTAGATCCTATCGTTTTTAGTTATTTACGTTTTAGTCTTTTTTGCTATTTAATTTTTAGTTCATACATGTTTTATAATTAGTAGTTATGTTCGTATTCACACACCCTTTTATCGTTTTTCCATAGCCTCGATTTTTTACAAGAATCTTTTTCATAGTCATTGTTCTTTGTGAATTTGAAAAGAACTTTCATCCTCACCTCTTTGTCGCCGGCGATGCCCTTGGCCATCGACGGCAGACTTTCTCTGTCACCCTTTCTTCCCTTCTTCTTCTTCCACTTTCTCTCCTTCTCCCTGATTTTCTTTTTTCTCTTTCTCTTCTCGGAAGCGATGTTGTTTCCCTTGTCGGAGAACGTGTAGGAGTGAAGGCTCTACCTCCTTTCCGCCAAGACAAGCTTTCGAGGTGGATGTCGCCACTGGCTCTTATCTTTAGAATCATCTCGCTGAATTTATTCCTGTGAGACTCCTTCCATTGGACTTATACCTATGTGAACATATTCCAGCTATCCTTGTTGTTTAGCCGAGAACCCTTCCGCCAACAAACCATTGGCGAGAACATTTTCTGGTGGCGTTTATACTACCACCTCACCTCAAACATAAACGCTCTTCCAACAAAATCATATTTTCTGGATAGCTTTCCTCTCCCCTAAGTGGGTAAAAATCATTGTTTTGATGAAGCTCCATCTGCTGTTTTTCCTAAGATTTTCTCCGCCGCTGACACAAACCTTCACTTGGAAGGAAACACAGATCTTTGAAAACAGCTACATAACTGCCGCGATTTGCTCCTGCATCTACCCACCCTAATTTTTGACAAAATGTTTCCACCCTAGGAAGTTGAGCCCTCCATTTGTTGTTGTCGGCGTGTGGCTCGAGGTAGTTAGGTCAGCGTCAAAAGTACCTAGGCAAGCTTTTCTTTGCACAAAGATGAAGACATCACATAGACTTGAAGAAAAATGGGCCCACATCTTTTTCCTTTGTGTCAGGCCCATTACGAAATATTGTGCTCCATTTATTTCTTCAAATCTTTTTTAAAGAATCAAACTCTTTATTTCTTCTTCTTTTTGGAGATTTAGTTAACAGAGCTCAGCTTTCATGGAAGAGCGATTAGCGTTGTTCACCAGCTTTATATATAGCATTTGAACCTCTATAAGTATCAAATTAAATGAAGAATTATGAAAATTTTATCGGAATTGGATCGAGGACGTCCATAACTTCGCGAAGATTTTTCTAGTTTATCTCATTATGAATATGTTGTTTTATGTTGTTTTTTATCTACGCTTTGTAATGACATTCTTATGTCCATGCTTCAGTCCCCTTGTATTTTCAGTTTAACTATTTATTGAAATGCATTTGTCAGAAAAAGAAAAATATTATAGATGTACAAATGAATCGATGAGGAGAATTATAACGCCATAAATATGTTGGTTTTGTTGAAATTTTATGCTTTCTTATAATAACTAGGATACTATCCGCGTCTTGGCACGGGTGTTTAACCATTAGTATGTGCAAAAAATAATATCTCCAAATAACATAAAACTTACCCATAAAAAATAAGTATCATAAATCTTAACAACATCAACATATTCATACAAACCAAACATAGTTTATAAAACAAAAGCAACATCCGATAGCAAATATCAAACTAAAGCATTATAAACAGATAAAACTTCTTCGCCCAACAGTTCGCATACACGAGAACGTACTAAGCATTGTTTTCATCATTAGACATGTCATCTCCACCAGCTTCGAAATTATTGTAATATATTCAAACAACAGAACAAAACATAGATTAAAGGTTTGGAAGGGTAATTACCTTGGTTCATAACACTTTTGCAGAGTTTGTAAATCTTGACAATTGTGTCCTTGTACTTTGAGTTTGGAGTAGAAGATGTTGCTGCATTGGTAGGACCACTCCGAGATGACCTCTTTGTAGTATGCACAAAATGAGAATCAACATTAACAGGATGATGTACATTCAGGAGATTGAAGATCATTGTAGAGTATAAAAGACAGAATTTAGAATTCAATTTCCCTGAAAGCTCCATGATACAATCAAACATGATTCGTCCAAGATTAAATTTCATCTCATAGATGATCTGATACATAAGCATTAGATGGTCTCGTTGGACATAAGCCTCATTAAGCGTCGGAATCCATTTCTTATAACATAAACTGTACAACTCCCTTTGTTCCTTGGAGAAATCAGATGAGATACTAAGATATATGAGTTATGTTTTCCTCTCGTCGGAGAATAACAAAGCCAAATTCGAATCAAACATTTTAGCCCAATCATACTCTACTTCCATTTTAGTAAAATTTGGTAATCCAAACATCTCATTGATCTTGTCAGCAGACAACTCATACACATGACCCCTAACGAAAACGTTAACCACATATGTCTCTACATTAACAGATGGTATGTTCGCCCAAAATTCAAGAACAATTGACGAAATATAATCAGCAGATAGCGTCACAATAGATAGCAAACCAGCATTCTTAATCCAAGGCTTAAGCGTTTCATTAGTAGAAGAAGATAATAATTTTTCAAGAATGCGGCTCTTAGATAGAAGTACTTTATAGCGTAAATAGGCGTCTGAAGAACGAAAATATGCAGCATCAAAAGGAACACGTGATGAAAGAGACGGCTGAGATATTTTCTATTCTTAACGCGAACTTGCTTCTTGGTAGGATCCAACTTACGCTTGCGAAGCCGTGAAGCGATAGTATCATATTCTAGGATAGTATCCGCGCTAGAAGCACAAAGTTAATTTTTTTACGTTTTACAGTCGTAGTATTGTTTTGTTAAAAAGTAATATTATTAACGGGTTGTTGAATGTATGGTTTAACACTCATATATTGTCAATCATATAATCAAACACTTAAAGTACATTGTATTTGAATGACGTTATGGGTGAGATGATATGTTGCCGGTAAGTAAAAACTCATAGTTCATGGTCGTAATTTAAAAATAATAGTTGGTACCCGCACTTGTAACACAGACTTTAATTTTATTTGTGTTATTGTCGTATTAATTTTTATTTAAATGGTTGTAACAAACGGATTTTTGCAGGTTTAGTTTTAGGATTGATCA
>WJSH01010293.1:0-25973 GCA_009757365.2 Lepidium campestre | reverse complement strand
CATATTACATATTAAAAAAAAAAAAAAAACAAGTCAAATTTAAAAGAAAAAAATAAGAAAGAAAAACTAACCAAACTAATAAACAGGAAAAGAACATCTCTGAAAAAAGATGTAAAATAGGAATTTAAAATGAAAAGAAAACAAAACTAATTAATAATAATCAAGAATGGCATAAAAAAGAAGAAGTAAAAACTAAGAAACAGTAGTAGAGCTCTTGAGATCAATAACGATGACATTTATATTTTGTTTGCTCCCTCTAGCAATTGCAAGCTCTGCCAATGTCAAAGCAGCTTTTGTCGTGCTTGATTCACTTTTACATCTGTCAAATTTATTAAACAGAACACAAGAAAACCATTAATTATTTTATTAATTAGTAATAAAGTAAAACTTCAAATTATTAATTTAAAGAGGTATTAATATTAGTAATTTATAGAAAATCTGTAAAAAAACAAATATTCGTAAATGTAAAATATATGAAAGTTTCTTTATAGTACATATTCTTTTAGAAACTTCTATTTATTTTGATGTTTACATATTTTATAATACATATGTTGGTATTCTATTTTTCTTTTGGCTTCCATTTTTTAATTCATGAGTTTCTTTATTCTTTTATTTTGGTCGAAAATAATTTTTTATATATATTAATGTTGCTTTGATATGTTTTTCATTCTTACATCTTTTCTTAACAAACATCCTAATAATGACTTCTCATCTTAAAGGTGTTATAAAATCAATCATGACAGATGAGCTCCAACGAGATTACAACTTAAAACAAAAAGACAAATAACATTAAAATTATATTTTACTAAATTATATTAAGTATAATTACGTATGCCTAATATTTATAATTATTAATTTATGATATTACTGGGACTATATTTTTACATAGGGGCTTTAAAATAATTATTATCTTATTAATTTATTAAATTTGATCAAATTTTACACTGACCCAATTTGAAATCAGATAATTTTATTAATTACAAAGTTATTAATATATCGAATATTAATTTATGGAGGTTCTACATACTTATCATCTTGAAAATCACGATGTTTATGAAGTTGGAAAAACTACATTTTTGGGTAAAAAGTTTTGAAACAAACAAAAATTTCTGAACCGAACTTTAAAATTGACACGAAATACCGGTTTTGCCAATTTTTTAACTAATCTTACCGGTTTAATATAATCCAGATTTCAATTTAAGTCAGAACCGGTATAAATACCGATTCCCAGCCAAACTGGTATAAATACCGATTCCCGGCCAAACTGGTATAAATACCGATTCCCGGCCAAACCGGTTGGACGGACTGATATAGTCTGGTTTTCAAAACACAGAGTAAAAAAAAAGCATATAATAAGCATTAACCTGTCTGATAGTTTGCCGTAAAGACAACGTTTGACAAGCTGATAAGTGTCATCGTCGGAGACAACTTGCCAAAGTCCATCGCATGCAAGTACTATAAAATCATCTATCTGTTTTCTTTTATGAATCTTTAATATTTCCTCTACACCATTCTGTAAAAATCAAATCATTTATTTAATTACTCAAAAATATTAATCAAACAAAAAATTAAATTTCAATTTCACAAACTAAATCACCTCATGATGATGAATATGACATAAAGGCAAAGCTACTCCGCCGTGAGTATAAAGAACCACCCTTGCTCCGCCACGACAAAGCACAACAACCTCTTCTTTTCCGACTATTGTAACCACCGCTTTTGCTACAGTTGTTCCAACCATCCCCACCGCTTCAGAAAAACAAGAACTCATTACTTTATTCCAATCCGCCGCCACTCCACGGCCGTGGCTTGCCGTTACTTCTTCCTTCACTAACCGTCGCAACCTCTCTTCAAAGAATTTAGCGAGCCTAAGACCGTCAAAGATTCCGAAAATGTTGTAAGATGAAATCTCGTCGACGACGGTGGAAACGGCGGTTGTCATAGCTCTTTGTCGTCCCATGACGGAGACTACCCCGTGGCCGGCGTTTGTTTTTCCGTCAAGATCGTTAATTGCCACGTCAGCCATTAGTTCATCGACGAAAGTTTGTGTTCCTTTTGAGGTCCCAATAATATCTCCTAAGAATATATATATATAGAGAAAAATTTTATTAGTCCTCGAAATAAAAATATTTTTGTAACCAAATATTTTGTTTTCAAAGAAAATACACACAAAAAAAAAAATTCAAAGAAAATACACAATTTTTTCTTTTTGTCGGAAAAATACACAAAATTTAACTTTCACTTTGTTTTAGAAAAGATTTGTTGATCTAATTATTGACAAAAAAATATGAACGACATATTTTATATTTTCGATCTTAAATATGGAAACTAAAACGTACAATCTAGTGATAATATTTACCCAAAATATTTCTATGTTTTTTATATTTGTAAATTGCTAGTTTTAAAATTTTGTTCTTAAATATATAAACCAAGAACAAATTTAGTTTAAATTCAAATTAAATTATTCTTTTGTAAAAACTATCATATATTTTCCATTAAGATAACATTTTATTCTAATATAAAACTAAAATCAATCTATCAAGATACAATTTAGTGTTAAATGAGTTTCAAATACAACTCTTGAAAAATCGAAAAAATAATGTAAAATTAGTTCATAAATAATGAAATTTTAGGTACCTTTGTCATCGATTTTTTGCAATTTTACAGGTCTGCCCTCGTTACCGGCGATAAATTCCGGCTCAGCCATTCTTTTGCCCTCACTGCAGTCGTCGAGTGGAGTAGTATCCATTTTCATGAATGAAATTTTCTTCTTTTTTTTGGGGACAAATTTTAGGCTTCGAAGACTAATTCACAACCATTGAAATAATATGCAAAAGTTAGTTTGCTTTATATACCTAACACATGCTTGTGTATAACCTAAAATCTTGTCGGGATCTTTTTTCTATTATTATTAAAATTTGAATCAAAAATGATATGACGGTTTACAGAAAGTCACTTGTGTTCGAGATACGTTGTTTGATGGAACAAGTAAAGGACTTAAATAGATACCTTAACTTAATCTAGACATCTTGCAAGACCTCATTGTTTTTGATTATGTGTCTAATTTAATATCTTTTTTTCTTTTGTCTGTTAGTCAAGTGATTCGCGAAACAGTATTATTGGTTTGAAAATATTTGATCTAAATTTTCTAATATTTACCGACTGTAACAAAACTGAACAGAATGATAATAGAAACTAGACGGTTTTCTTTGACTCCGCTATTTTTGGAAGATATTGAGATCTAAGTCCTTCTGGTTTAGAAGTTCTGTTCTCTATTTGTGAGATGTTCCTATTCGCTGTAGGAGATTTCGTCGACCATTGTTGGTGTGTTTGCTTCGTGGAGGCATTAGCTTTTCTTTTCTTTTTAAACTATTTCTGGTCTTAGTATATATCTTATAGATTTTCCTCTTTTGGGATGACATCTTAGGAATTTATCGATTTATGTCGGTTTCTGGTATCTTTATTCTTTAAACGTAGCTTCCAGAGAATTTTTGTTATTCTGCTGGTTTGTATCTTGTAAGTTGTAACCTTGGTTTGGTTTAATAATAAATGCGACAAAAAAAAACTAGAAGATTGATTTATGTGCATATTATTAATTTATTTATGTCATTTATGATGTAATCTCCCGACGTGGAGTCTCTTGAAGATTGAATCCGGTGACTGTGATTTAACAATGAAGAGTAAGATTTTACTTGGCTCTACCGACTGACGTTTTAAACGGAGGCGGCGATTAACAGAAGGGATTCACAACTGCAAAGAGATTTAAATATGTGGCATTCCGGCAACATCTCTCCTTCGACAGCTGCATGGCGAGCTCTCTCAAGGTTAAACATGTGGCGGATCTAGAGGAGTTAAGGCGGTGGCTCTTTGCTACCTCAGCCATTAGGGCTTTCTAGATTTTGAGCCTTTGTTTAACCCACTTATTCTCTTTGTTGTATTTGTAAACCTTCTGATTAATTAATCAAATCAGCCTATTAAGGGCTTTCGACAAAAAAATAAAATAACATTTGTTCAATATTTTGATTAAACTTTGAATTTTTTGCCAGCATTAAACTTTGACTAATTATGTATAAAATGACTACTAAACCAATATTTTGACTAATTATATTCGAAAATACTACTTAAAGAATATTGTTTATCTCCGCGTAATAACTCTATAGTCATATAGTAAATAATTATGTAACCATTTAGCAAATAACTTTATAGTTACATAACAAATAATTATATAGTCACATAGCAAATAACTCTATAACTACATAACAAATAACTCTGTAACCACATAGTTAATAATTATGTACTGACCACATAGTAAATACATCTGTAACTACATAGTAAATAACTTTGTAGCTATATAGCTAATAACTATGTAGCCACATATTTAGTAACTCTATACAAATTTAATAAGTTTACATCCACATGGTAAATAACTTTATAACCACATACTTAATAATTCTGTAGCTACGTAACAAAAAACTTAGTAATCACATAATTAATAATTTGGTATTGATTTAATAACTTTGTAGTCACATAGTTAATAATTTTTTAAAGACTTAATAATTATGTACCCACATACTTAATAACTCTATAACCACATAGTAAATAACTCGGTAACCACGTAGCAAATAACTCTGTACCCACATATTTTTTTTTGTCAAAAACTTTCATTAATTAAAACTCAACAAAGAGATAAAGTTGTTGGAGCCATCATCAATGCCCTCTTCGCTAAGGAATCGGCAGATTGATTCATGGTCCTTTTCACAAACTTAAAATTCACAACAACAAAACAAGAGAGAAGATTGGAAATATCACAAAGCTCTACTAGCCTTTTTTGATGGCATTGATAACTGGTAAGGAATCCGATCGGATTTCCACATTCTCAAGACCTCGATCTCGAGCTTCGACCAGACAAGAGCGGATAAATAAAGCTTTAGCAACTAGAGGGGAGGCGACAAAACACTCCGATCGCATATTCTGTATCATCGGCGCTTGTTGGAGGTTGAATCGTCCAACCCAAGCCAGCGGTCAAAGAGTTCTCGATCCAAGCTGCATCCGTGTGACAAATGGTCACAGATTGGTCAATCGATTCTTCAAGGATAGATCTATTTTGTACTCACATACTTAATACTACAAAAAGTTTGAGTTATTATGACAGAAATGATGACTTAAAATATTAATATCAAATTTGTGATGTATATATAAATTTTGTTACGAATTTGTAGCTTTTTGAATAAGTTATTGACATTATGTTTCGTAACAATTAATTATGAAATTGTTACTCAATTTATTTGTTACAAGTAATGTGACGTTTTAGTTATAAATTTTGACGAAGTTGTTCAATACAGTGGCAATTATTTTTTTTTAAAACACAGAGTTAAAAAATATTGAAATAAGTGAATTATTTTCATGTATTAATTCCTTCTTAAGGTTATTTTAGGTATTCTATCAAAAGTATCACCATTGTAAATAAACAATGTAAAAAATCATTGAAATATTATAACTTGGTTGAGGAAATATCTTCTTGTCCAATGTATTCACCAAGCATTCAACAAACAGTTCAAGTGCATCAAGCAAATAAAATATAAATAGGTTTATGAAAAGAAACAAAAGCAAAAAAAAGCATAATTTTGTTTCGAAATTGAGGTCCGTCCACTAACGGACACATATACGAGTGAATCGACACACGTCTGTTTCATATAACTTGCATGCATATTTGTTTCTCAACTTGCATTTGTTTCATAAAGCTCAAATTATAAGAAAACAAAATTTTAACAAAAAAGAATTGTAAGAAAACTTTTGGAATAAATGGCGACAACAATGCTTAATTTTATGAAACGGATAGGTACAAGAATTTAAACTTTTCTTGGATTTTTCTCTTTTATGGACTGTTTTGGAAATATATGAGCAGAGATAAATATGATCAGATCTATTAAAAAATCCAAATTGGTTTTCCTTGCTGTTCGTTGGTCAATTTTACGTGAATATACATATATATACATGCACTATATACATACAATTACATCGATAAGATCCGATTTATATTCAAAAGTCTACTCCGTAAAATCTATTTTTAATCTACTAATTATAGTAGAGAACGATCAAACTTCTGATACCAAATTATTAACTGGATCATTTTGATTAACAAATTAAAAAAAACTTGACCACCGTAAATTTTCTTTTTTTGATAAAAGTATATGCACCAAAGTTCAAGAAATAAAAGTAAAAATATAAGGAAAAAGCTCCAGAAAATGAATTAAAAGAATTTCCACATATATATATTGGTTAAAGACTTACACTTTCTGTAAATTGGAAGCAAAAAGCAATTCATTGTCTTAACCTTCTTTTAAATCTTTTGCCAAAATAAAAAACCTTTTTTTAAATCCATTAAATAAAGAAAGAAAATAATTATAAAATAATAGGGTACCTCAATAGTTTGTAAATTATAAAAAGCATTCATTGTCTTAACTGATAAGATATGGAATCGTGAGTGGGTGGGTTAGTTTAGCTAGTTAACTCATTTAATTTAACAAAGATGAAAGCCAGTTTGATGGCATCGATTTTACATAAAGATAAATTTGTAGACAAACCCTAATTTTTCGAATCAAAAAATTTAGGATTTAGAGAAAGAGAAAAGGATCTAAACAGATTCTAAAAACGATTGAAGTCTTCAATGAACGGCATGAAAGCTGGTTAGCTTTTTACAGTTTGAAGTATCTTCACTACTTCTAAACAGTTCATCGTCATAACTACTTCCGAGACTTGAAGAGATAAAAGACAAGACATCGCCCAAAGAACTGCTTAGAATTCTGAATGAAGAGAAGATATGCTCTTTCGGATCCCTCGTACTTCAAAATTTATCTCTTCTAAATCCATCTGTGAAACAAAACTATCCTAAACCGAAAAATAACTTTGAATTTTTCTATGATCCGTTCACAAACACTTAATTTATATATTTTTTTAATAATTAAATCGATAAAAGTAGATATATTATTTTTATAAGATATTTTAAAATCAAATTTTAGTAGACATACAGTACAACCAGATAGTGGTTATTTAACCACTTAAATCAAAAACATTTTCTCAAATTATATATCAATTATGGACTGAAGAAAATAAAATGGAAAATAAAAACATCCTAATTAACAGAAAAAACCGATCATTAACTATATCTAATAAACTAGATGATTATCTGTGCGGTGCATGAGATATTGTTCTAGTAATTGTATTACTTTTTATTTGATTTTAAATATTCATAATTTTTGTTGTTGTATGATGCAAAATTTATAATATACAAATCTCTTTATGTATGTGATATTTATTTATTTTTTGTTTTTTTATGGTTTGATTTGTATATGTAAATTTATTAATTTTATATATACTTAATTAGTAAAAATCAATTTATAATGATGACCGATTTTGTACATGAAATATATTTTTTAATATTTGTTTATTTAGGTTTTGATATATTAAAAATATTCGTATATAAATTGTTTTGACTCGTGTCATTTAGTTTTTAGACCCATATTTATTTAGGTTTTTAGACATGTATTCATTTAAGTTTTTAGATCTGCGTTTATTTAGGATTTTAAACCCGTGTCATTTAGGTTTTTAGACCTGAGTTCATTTAGGTTTTTAGATATGTATTCATTTAAGTTTTTAGATTTGCGTTCATTTAGGGTTTTAAACCCGTATTTATTTAAATTTTTAGATTCATATTCATTTAGATTTTTAGACATGTGTTCATTTAAACATGTGTTATTTGGCTAATAGTAAGAAAAAATATAAACTTGCAAATCATTTTAAACTATTTTAACGATTATTAGACTAATATTAAATAATTTTGAAAACCTATTTACCGATCAAGAAGTTAATTATCATTGAGTTTTACCATCATGTATGTCAACAAAATCTGTAAAATTCAAGCCAAAAAAAATTCCTAGAAAATGATGACTTTCTTTCAGAAATGTTGTAACAACATATTAAATTTATGATGAGAAGTTCGGAATGAACCACTTGCAGAACATACAATAAAATTAGTGATGATTTTCGTGTCACCTTGATGAAGTAGATAACCATATTTTTTGATCATGTCATGTTTAAGAGTGCAATGAATCTTGTATGATTACAAAAATCAAAATACTACAAGAAAACAACCATTTTGCGAGGGATATTTGCGAGGGACATTTGCGAGGGAAATAATCAATCGCAAATTTGTGATGCCGTTGCGAGGCAAGTGCGAGGGACATGATTTCCTTGCTAATCCCTTGCAATATTGCGAGGAACATATATCCACCGCAAAAGCCTCGCAATATTGCGAGGGATTAGCGGGTGCCGAAAATTCCCTTTTGCAACCGAATAAATCTCTAGCAAAATTGCGATATTTTTGTGAGGGAACATACTCTCTAGCATGTTTGCGAGGCATTTGCGATGTCTCTATTCCCTCGCAAATACCGGTGAAATTAGGTAGAACGCGTTTAAAATGAGAAGAACCTAATTTTTTCTAATTTCCCTCGCAAAAGCCTCGCAAAATGGCGCTTCCTCGCAAATCCCTAGCAAATGTTCCCTCGCAAATCCCTAGAAAAGTTTTTTCTTTTTCCTATAAATAGCCCACCAGAATATTGTATTTTCACACCAACACATAAATACTCGCTACACTCACTAGAAAGAAAAAAATAATTCGGGAAACAAAAAAAGGCATCAAAACATGAAGTGTTCGCTTTACGAGGATGGATGTATAATCGAAAAGATCCAGAGACTGGAGAAGTGAGGAGAGAGTTTCGAGACGGATTGTGGGCATTCATAAATCAAGCAGCTAATAACCCATTTGGTCCGAATAACAGTAACATCTTTTGTCCATGTCAAAAGTGTGGTAACACCAAGTATTTGTCAACTTATATGGTTAAAAGACATATCTATCATAGAGGATTTACTCCGAATTATTATGTCTAGTTTTCACATGGGGAAGATTATAGTCTAAGTGGAGGAAGTAATAGTACGGTGCTGGTGTTGATCAACCTAGTCATAATGCTAATTATAATTATGATGAAAATATGTTCAAAAATTATGATCATCTGGAAGGCAACATGTTTTATGATATGGTAACAGATGCATATCATGAATCTATTCCTGTAGTTTGTGAAAATGCTATTGAAGAACCTAATGCTGAAGCAAAACAGTTTTATGATATGCTAGATGCTGCAAATCAACCTATTTATGAGGGATGTAGGGAGGGTTTATTTAAACTGTCATTAGCATCTAGGTTGATGTCTATTAAAAGTGAAAGAAACATAATTGAGAGAAGTATGAATTAATTTGTGGATGCGTTTAAGGAGTACTTACAGGAAGATAATAATTATGCTGGGAGTTATTATAAAATACAGAAGTTAGTTGCATGTCTTGGATTACCATTTGAAATGATTGATGTATGCATTGACAATTGCATGATTTTCTGGAAAGATGATGATAAGCTGCAGGAATGTCGATTTTGTGGGAAGCCAAGATATCGAGCGACAGGTGGAAAGAGTCGTGTCCCATACAAACGTATGTGGTACTTACCAATCACTGATAGATTGAAACGATTATACCAATCAGAGAGGACATCAACGGCAATGAGATGGCATGCAGAACATATAGTAAATGATGGGGAGGTTACACATCCGTCAGATGCCAAGGCTTTGAAACATTTTCAGACGATACATTCTGAATTTGATAAAGAGTCTAGGAATGTGTATCTTAGTTTATGCACTGATGGATTTAGTCAATTTAGTTTATCTGGGAGGTAATATTCTCTTTGGCATGTCATATTGATGCCATACAATATTTCACCGGATATGTGCATGCAAAGTGAATTTTTGTTTATGACTATTCTAGTGCCAGGTCCTAGTCATCCAAAAACGATCACTTGATGTGTTCATGCAACCTCTAATTCACGAGTTGAAAAAGTTGTGGTATACATGTGTTCGCACATTCAATTACTCGCAGTAGCAGAATTTCAAGATGCATGCGGTTTTATTGTGGATGATCAGTGACTTCCCGGCGTACGGAATATTATCTAGATGGACTACACATAGAAGGTTATCTTGTCCTTATTGTATGGGATGTACAGATGCCTTTCAACTAAAGCACAGAAAGAAATCATGTTTGTTTGATTGTCATCGTTGGTTTCTCCCTATTGATCATCCATACCGAATGAACAAAAAATTGTTCAAGAAAAACAAGATTGTGCGTATTCCTCCCCCAACACACATGTTTGAGAATGATCTGTTGAATCAGATTGCTCATTATGGTGCTCAAGAAACATGTAAACGTGGGAGCAATTGACACACTGCAGCAAACATGTGTGACGTATATGGTGATTCTCACAATTGGCACAAATAGAGTATCTTTTGGGAACTTCCATATTGGAAAGATCACCTACTACAACATAATCTTGATCCGATGCACATTGTGAAAAAATTTTCCGATTACATCATGAACACAATTTTGAATGTGCAGGGAAAGAGTAAAGACAATTTTAAATCAAGGTTGGACTTAGCCGAAATATGCACAAGAATCAAATTGCATATGACAAGGGATGGCAATTACCGATTTCTGTGGTATTTTGGAACAAATTATAGAAGTTGGGTATCCTGGAATTATTGAGTTGAAATGCATTTTATTCAAATGTCATAGGTACAATACAAGGCCCGGTAGAGGAGTCTGCACAAACTCGTTAGAGGTAACCGATGTAAATGCAAATCAAACATATTCTAAGTTTGATCCCTTTATTCTAGCATGCCAAGCAGAACAAGTATGTTTTATTCCTTATCCTCGTATAAGGCAGAGACGGGAACCATGGTTTTTGGTGATAAAAGTGAATCCAAGAGGTCGTATAGTCAGAGAAGTTGATGATGTGGCTATGCAGCAAGATAGATCATCAGAAGTCTCTTCGGTTATCGAATCAAGTGAAGAAATCATACATGCACAACGAGAAGTAGAAGACATTGTGGTCGACGATGATTCAGGTCATGAAAATGTAAATTCTGACGAGTTTGAAGACGCTGAGGACGAAGAAGACATTGATGATGACGACTCTGAAAATGAATCTGATTAATTTATATATATATATATATATGTAATGTAGCAGAAATGTCTTTTATTTTTTTTAATATAATTTTTTCGTCTTTTGCGAGGGATCTACGAGAGATGTGTCAAATCCCTCGCAGATCCCTAGCAAACTTGCGAGGGATCTGCGAGAGATATGTCAAATGCCTCACTAATCCCTAGCAAACTTGCGATCCCTCGCAAACGACGATCATCCGAACTACACACCTATCCAAGAGACGCATTCTCCATTGCCTAGTCTCACTGCTTTCCTGCCAGTATCTACTGAGGTTGCCGCAAGTTTGACTATTGAACAGTTCCTTATGACGGATGGACATTCTACTCTCTCGAATCTCGATTCAGATAGACTGCAAGGAACTCTTTGGTATATTTGTTACTTTATTAAGTTTTAAATTTATTGTCTTAAATTTTTTTAATTTAATCTATATTTTTTTAATTTTCAGGTTTGATCACGACGAGAAGCTTGAGACTGCTATTAGAGAAAATTTTGAAAGAGATTTCAAGGAGCCGCACGCGAATATTAGTCAAACCCCAAATTATGTCATCGAGAGATGGTTCAAGTCATTTGTTGTAAGTTTTTCGGTTTTAGTTATATTTTTAAATTTAATATCCATTTTGTGAATATTTTTTTATTTTGTAGCAACGATATCACTGGAACGTTGATAAAACCGCCAATGTCCGAGCTGCGTTTGAGGATAAGTTGAGGAATCGTATGGCTGGCCAGGTTGGTCGTTGGAAGAAGAAATGAATGACGAAAGGCGACGATGCAATGCCTAAGTGGTTCGATAAGGCGGTATGAGATGGCCTCGTTCAGTACTGGCGTGATCCAAAGATAGAGACTAAGAGTGCAAACAGTCATGCGGCTCGATTCTCAGCTCCCGAAGGTGAATGTCCTTCCAAACATACCTCGGGACAGATTTCATTCACCGCCCGAGCACGGATGATTGTAAGTATTTTAATTTAAAATGTTATTATATTTTTTATGAATTTGTTTGATACAATATATTTTTTAATATTTTCAGCAAGAAACGACCGGAGATACGCATCTTGATTTGATAGCAGTTCTTCATCAGACGAAGCGGCGAAAGGATGGATATTTTGTTGACCAAAAATCCGAGCGGCTGTATAACAATGTTACTGCAAGGATGTCGCAGTTGACTCAGACTGATGGTGAAAGCAATAAATCGACCCAACTATCCACTGCCCAGAAGAACAAAATTTTTACAGAGGTATGTTTCTTTCAATTTTTTCATAAACTTTTCTATTAATGTAAATCATATTTACCTTAAAATTTAATATTTTTTTCTTCGATCGCTCCCCCTAAAAAGGGGAGAATTTTTGAAGTGGGTTCACTCAGCTCCAAGACTAATAGATGTACTTTCTCTGCAGTATTTGGATCTCAATCTTCACTAGAATCAGTCGGTCTTCGGGAGAGGTACGAGTAGCAGAGCCGGTTGCTTAAGAATAAGACCAAGAAGCTCACGAAATATGATAAGATATTCTCATTATGGGCTCAGACGGAGCCGCGATTAGCTTCTATAATTCAAGATGTCGAGGCGTAAGACGACGACGAGGCCGTGGACGAGGACGTAGCGAATGCTGGTGACTTTTAGTTTTTATTTTGTAATAATAACTTTGACATTTTGTAAAATATTTTAATTTTAATTTTAATTTTAATTTTATTTTATTTTAATTTTAATATTTAATAATAAATTATTTTAATATAATTTTAATATTAAAATTTTTTAAAAAATATATATATATTATCCCTCGCAAGTCCCCCGCAAAAGGGAGACTCGCAAAACCCTCGCAATAGCGCCCCTTGCAAAACCCTCGCAATACCGCCCCTCGCAAAACACTCGCAAAAGAGGCCCTCGCAATCCCCTCGCAATTGATTCTCCCGCAAGCCTCTCGCAACGCTGAGACTCACAAATCCAGCAAACGTTGTGATGGAATTGCGAGGGAGGGTTTGCGAGCAATTTGCAAGTGTTTGGTCCCTCGCAATATTTACGAAGCACTTGCGAGGGATTTCGATTTGCGATAACGATTAGCGAGGGAATGGAATCCCTTGCAAGGCTATCGCAAAACCGGATTTGCTAGGGACTTGCGAGTGATTCTTCCCTCACAAAAGGCGTGTTTTCTTGTAGTGAAATAAAGTACATTACTAAATAAATATAATATGAAAAAAAGAAAAATGTACAATCAAAAGCGATAATGAAAGAGACGCAATAGAAAATAGGGTTTAGTTATGTGTATATATAAGAAGTAAAATAGTGTTTTATGTTAAGCTATAAAATTTCCAAAAAAAATTCCGATATCAAAAAATTTAAAAATTTGACTTATTTTTTTAACGTGAGTTAATTCGGTTTCATATTTTAGTTTTAATCTAATTATAAGAATGTATTCGATTATGGAAAAATTCTAATTTATCATATTCACAATAAATATGTTATGGGTTTAAGATATATTCATTCATACAAAGAATGAGTGTTCGTTTCTATATCGTTGTTAACAAACAATAATTCAAAATTTAAATCATTGGTATTCTTTGACTTTTTATGAAAACTCAATTCTGTTTTTTATTTATGAAAATTATATTTCTATAAAGAAAAATTTCAAATATAATTTTTAAATATTATTGGATATCGCAATTGATTGTAATGGTAAATTTGATTCGATTGAATATATTACGATATTATTTATTTATTTAAGGAAAACATTAGGATATTCATATCATAACTTTAGGAATTGATATAAAACCAAAAGTTCAAATTTATAATTAAATCGATATTTAATTTTATTAAACATAAAGAAATATGAAAAATTTCATAATTACAGTCTAGATTCATTGATTTATGATTATTTTTAAATTTGAAATTATAATTTTAAGTTTATTATATAATCGAGAGATTAGAATATTGATAAAACTGTAACATAAATTTATGGTCAAATTTAAATTTGATTTAATAAAAATGTAAACAAATATAAAGTAAAATATAGAAGATAAATAGATTAAAAATAATATAAGTTATAAATATATATATATATATATATATATATATATAAATATAAGTTATGAAATATAAATAGTATAAATTAGAGACGGTATATAAATTTATTTAAAGACTCTATATTAAAAGACTATAATACGTAAAACGAATGATTTTTATACTCATATATGTGTAATTTGTATATAATTAATTTATATATTATAATAGTACCTTTTTATGTATTATAAATTATTCGATATTATGTATATTTTATGACGGTCAATACATGTAGATGATTAAAGTTTTACGCTTATATACATACAAATTTTTTTGACAAATAATATTATTAATATAGAAGTTTTATGAATTTATCTAATAGTTTCCTCAATTAAAAACTTGTTAAAAACTTTCCTTAAATATTGTTCAGTTATTAAATTAAGAGATACATTTTACTTAAATAGAATATATTAAAAGTTAATGCTAAACGTAAATATAATTAGATGAAAATACCCTTATAACATTTATGAAAATAACTAAATGGTAGAGACTCGGAAATTGAGTAGACAGAGAAAGAATTCATGTCTTTCACCGAATGGATTCAAAATTAGCAATCGAAAAAGTTGAACAGAGTGGTGTGTCTTCACGTGCTTCTGTTCGTGTCTTTTCGATCAAACATATGATCATAGATACAACGTACGTTACCTTTATATGTATTATACGTCATATGAAACAACAAAATTACCTAGTTATTTTTAATTAAAATAAAGTTAAAAGTTTACTATGATATAACTTTATCTTTGGCCATGATTGGTAAGATATAGAATTGTAGCATTAAAGAACATAAGTATAGAGGAGACTAAAATAAGTTCTAAGCTTTTTATATTTAGGGTTTAATATATGACTAGGTAACTTTCCTGCATGTGCATGCGAGCACAAAATTTTTTATTTTTTATAATTTTAAAATTACACGTGATTTACATAGTCTAAGAATTTTCAATTTGATTTTTGTATTGACCTAAAACTGAATTGATTAAAATAAATAAGGTATGTAACTTTTTGATAGTCCACATGACACAATAAATAAATCAAACATTGGTTTAAGGGAAAAAATTATAAATTTAAAAAGCGTTTATGGTTGATTATATAGTTTGTGATGGATTGAGAAGTAACAATGTTGTGCTTATATACAGAAGAAAATATATTATCTAATATCCAATAAAGAATTACAAAAGATTATAATAATTATAAAGAATATATAATTATCTTTATCTCATAAAATTAAAATAAAGAAAATAAAGTTAAATTTAAACAAATTATGATGGTTATTTGGTATGGTCGGGGTATTGGGCGGAGTCATCGATCTCTGTATCGGATTGTGTTCAAATGGGACCACACTTGCAGGGCCTTTAGGCTCAGGTATGAAAGGTGAAATGTCCGCCTAAGCTGCAACATTTTATGTGGCAGGTGATTTCTGGACATGTGGCAGTTCGGGCACAGTTGGGACGCCGATGGATTGCTAGAGATTTAAGGTGTCCTTGGTTTAAAGCTGATTCGGAGACAGTTAATCATGCTCTTTTTGACTACTCTCCGGCCCTTCAGACATGGGTTATTTTTTTGGTTCCTCCTCCTGTGGGGGTCTTTCCGGGTTCTTCTGAGTTCTCTAATTTAGATTATTTGTTTTGGCGATCTCCTTATGACGTCAATATCGATTATTTTCCTTGGCTGTTATGGCTCATCTGGAAAGCCCGTAATGATAAGATTTTTTTAGATATCGATAGGGATCTCAGAGACGTGTTGAAGCATGCAGAGATTGAATCTCGGCTGTGGTTCGAGGCTCAAGCAGGGAAGCATGTGACGGGGTCTGAGGGCATTGTCACTCACCCCAGTACTACGCTAAATGATATTGTGTATCAGCCTTTGTCTATCTATTCAGTGTTTTCAGGATATCGATGCTTTGTGGACGGCTCCTGGAAGGACTCACAGTTATCATTGGGGTTGGGCTGGTATTGTTTTGCTTATGAGAACGGAGGGATAAATGTTGGTACTCACGGGATTCATCGCAGTCTATCTCCCCTTTATTGTGAGATTGCGGCCCTTTTGTGGGCCATGAGCTGTCTTATTTCCTTCGGGATTTCAGAAGTTGCAGTAGCGGTCGACTGCTTGACGGTTTTGCAGTTCTTTCAAGATCCAAAAAATTGGCCTGCATTCAAACCTATATCGAGGATTCCTCAAGTTTCAGGAGCTGCTTCAGTTTTTTCTCTCTTTCTTATATTCCTAGATCATTGAATTCGAAACTTGATTTCTTAGCTAGGAATGCAAGAAATCTCTCATGTTCTCTTTCTTATGTAAACAATGTGTATTTGTCTTGACATCAGTCTCTTTTCTATAATTGAATGCAATGAATTGAGTTGGAAAAAAAAAATTTTAACAAACTAAAAATATTTTATGTGATATTTCATTTAATATAAAATTATTAAACTAAGGAAAAAACTGAAGTCAACGCAAATGTATATTTTTTTTTTGAAAAGTAGATCATTATATTTATCAAAATAAAAATCTACAAAATATAATATTAAACTAATAATAATTTTATTTTGGATGTATTTTAAATAATTATATAGTTTTCCTATTTTTAAAATTATAATAACAATGATGTTAGATTAAGAAAACGTAAAATATTTTATTTTGATCATTTTTGTAATTACCTTCATAAATATAAAAATAATATAAGAAAAAACAAAGGACTCTCTAAAGAAAGAAAAACTGCAAATTTCAAAACAATTTGTGGTAAATGAGAAGCTTATGATGGATTGAGAATTGATTATGTTTGCTTTATAAAGAAAAAAATTCTAATGTTCAAATAGAAATAAGAATTAAAATTATGTAACTTAAAACTTAAGAAGTATGAATATTTTCTTTAAAATAAACATATTAAATAAAAATAAACAAATTAAGTATAAAATGAATTTTTTAAATTAAACTTAAAATTATAATTCCATATATAAGATTTATGTAATTGTCTACATTATAAAAATTAAGATTAAATCTAAACAAATTTTACTAAATTTTATTATTATAGGTAACTTTGTAATTAACTAAGCTAACTTTAAATGTGATATTGACACATAAGATTTTTTTGTTAAAATCACTTCTGTAATAATATATAAGATTTTTTCACCAAAACTTCTTTAAGATTTCAATTCTTCCATGTTTCAGTAGTAACATATTGTTCCATGGAGCTAAGTAGAAGAAACTTCAATAGATGCATGGATTCTTGTCCCCTAAAAAACAAAACAAAAAAGAAATTGAACGACAACAACGTTTTTTGTGAATACATTCTTCAATACTTCTTTTGTCATCTAGCTTTGACGACCACGTATTATTGTTGTCATCTAATTTATAGCGATCTAATACTATATTGATTTCTCTGATGAAAACATATGAAGTAGGTAAGTTCTTAACGGTAGACATGACAAAAGAAAGAAAAATTAGACAAAAGACTTTGTGAAGAAAGAAAAACTGTAAATTTTAAGAATGTTTGTGGTGAATGAAAAAACTTGTGATGAATTGAGAATTGATTATGTTTGATTTATATTGAAAAAGAATTCTAATGTCCAAAATTAAAAAACCAATATTTTTTATATAATTTTTGGAAATAAATAGAAAAAAGAAACAAATATTTAAGATATAATTTTCGAATTATTTAAATTTAAATAATGAGAATAATATTAAATCAAAAACTAAAAAACTAATATTTTCTTATATAATTTTTGGAGATAATATTAAAAAAAACAAATATTTAAGATATAATTTTTGGATTATTTAAATTTAAATAAATGAGAATAATATTAAATCAAAACTTAAAAACCAATATTTTCTTATATCATTTTCAGAAATAATATTAAAAATATATATATTTAAGATATATTTTTTGGATTATTTGAAATCAAAACTAACATAATTAAATATAATATTAGGGATAACTTTGTAATCAACCTTCCAAATGTGGTGTTGACATATATGATTTTTTGAAAAAATCAATTCTCTGATCATATATAAGATTGACATAATAGTGAGTAATTAGATTTTTTTTTTGTCAAAATTGGGCCACAACTAGCTGGCTCATTAGTCAAATTCCTATATAATGTAGGTAGTGAGACTCGATCACTGGGTGTGAAAGTGTCTGTCTTCAGTGGACGTACCACTTGCTACTAAACCAAGGTCACTTCACATTGAGTAATTAGATTTAAAATTACAAAATTAAACATCATAATTTCTTTTTAATATTATCAACAGAATACTAATTAAATTAATAAGGGTAAAATTATATTTTAATTATGTTTAATGATCTATACTTGGGAAAAGTTTCATTTATGAGCATTGAGTTATTGAGCATTAAGGAGTACTCTATGCTCTCTTTTATGCTTAATAAAAATAAAATTGATTGGCTTTCTAGACCATTATGTCTTCTATTATGCTTATCAAGCCTTTGTCTTTCATTTATATAATTTTTTGTGTGTAAATTGTATTTTTTTTGTTTGGCTAATTATATTTCATGAGTATGAGTATTACTATTACGTTTTCATATTATGGTAATAATGTGATTATATGTTCGAAGTATTGTGGTCGGGTGGCAAAGGATTGGTCTAGGATATTATTATGTTCACAAGTTTGATTCCTTTAATACTCGAAACTAATTTACAATTTTTCTGGACACCCCTAATACGAATATATATTTTCTAACAGCATATACGAATAATCGGAAAGAGAATTTATTAATGGGTTGTATCTTCTGGAGAATAATCTAGATTATTCTCATAAAGTTTGGAACTCTTAAGTTATATAAAAAAAAAAGTGATTATATATGTTTATATCAAACAATATTTATTAAGAAAATATCACATGTGATTTACAATATATGTCAAAGATAATAAAAGAGCAGAGATGAGATGACGTGTGTGTTGTAAGTTGTTGCATGAGATTAAAGATATATGTTCATTGCTCCAAGTCCGAGACCTCAATGACAACGCCACACCTCACATTTCCTCTCTAAAGGGGTTTTCTTACGATAACTCTCTTTTTTTTTAATATATATTTACTATGACAAAATGCTTTATTGATTTAATGTAAAGTCACGATATGTTTATTATAGTGCATGATGTATATGAATTCAGACATTCAGATGACCAAATGAGAATGATCAATCAAGAATTATTTAATAGTGATATACCTTTATTATTTATCTGTATAATTTTCTTTATTATTTATAGGTTCGACAAATCTGATGTATAACTCAAAACCTTATTAAGTAAAGTTACATGATTACATTTACATGAAATCAAAATTTGGAAAAAAAAGTAAAAGAGGTAGACATTTAATCATTTGACGAAAGATATTTCTCTTATTGGATATTTTTTTTTCTTTTTAACTAATAAAAATTTGATTTTCATAATCAATTTATAACTTAATATTTTCACTAAATACATTTTCATTTAAACATTTCAAATTAATGTGGTTATTTTATGTTCACTTTTTTCAGAAGAATACACGAAGTAAACTTTGTTATATATATTATAAACGAAAAAAATCATATGTTTAAATTTTATGTAAAGAGTAAATTTAAATGATCTTGGTTAGTTGTAAAAGGTTTTAGATGTTAGATATATAAATGAAAATGATGTTTTGCAAGTCACGTATAGGGTCTTAAAAACCATTGAACCGGCAACTTTTCTCCACTTATAATTGGGAGATTCCGAGTTCAATTTTGAAATCATATGTGGAAATTTTATATAAAGTAAAAAGATATTAACACAACTTATTTAGAGAACCTTGAATGTAGTAGTGAGAGTCTTGTAAATTAAAGAAATAATGAATTAAATAAGTAGAATAAAAGTCTACTTTCCAGAAGCTTGTGCTTGACCTTCCTTTGCAGTCTTGTACATTTCATCTATCACATTCTGTTTAATAAAAACAATAAAAGAGAGTTTTTTTTTGGTATCAAATGTCAGAAAAATGTTAACATAAGAACTCGAAGAGAGTTTAAAAGCCAAAGTATTATAAATCTTGATATTGTCTAAAATGTTCAAAAATTTACCTGATAGTATTTGAGCAATTGAGGTCTCTTCTTTTTGTAGGTTGGAGTAAGAAGGTCTCTTTCCATGTCGAAATCTACTGGTTCTAGATGAACAGCTTTAATGATCTCAAAACCCTTCAACTACAAATGTTATAGAGTCAAAAAACCAAAACATAAAGACAAAGAAAATGTTTAAGTTAAAGAAGAAGAGAAGTAGAAGAACAAAACCTTTCTCTCTTTGGCTGTCTTAACGAGTTCTTCAAGTATAAAAGCTTTTGCCTTTTCGTTTTGGCAAATGGAGTTGAAATCTCCATTCACTCCATTTTCCACGGCCCAATGTTCAAGAGTTTGCTGTGTTGGATTAGCGACCGCGACAAGGCAAGACTCAAAGCTGTTTCCATACACCCATATCTAAAGAAAAAAAACATATTGATGTAAATCCTTATGATGATTATAGGATTAGAAGATATTATCCTTTAGAAGTACCCTACATCAAGGTGAGAAAAGATCTAGAGTAAAAAGTGAACAAGTCGTAGGCACTAGCGTAGTCCAATAGTTGAACGAGAGTTTAAGAAGTTTGGGAGCTCGAATCTCTTTAGACTCGTATTTTTGTGTGGCATTTTAAAGGATTTTCACATTGTTGTTCTTGGCCCTTGGGTGTAGACGGATATCATGTAATCCGTTGATCCAAGAACCAGCTAAGGGACAAAGTTCCCATGACATAGTTTGAAACTTATGGTGTTTGTTGAACCAAACCATCCGATTTATATATAAAGAAAAAGTAAACAAGTCTGACTTACTGATTCAATAGCTTGAAGTTGACCGTAGACATTCTCTAAATTCTCGACTGCAACATACTCTCCTTGAGCAAGTTTGAAGATGTTCTTTTTTCTGTCAATAATCTTCATGCTTCCATCTGGTCGCCACTCACCAACATCACCTAGTGAGAGAGATATATACAGAGCTATAAAGAAGAAGAACTAACATTGATCACAATGATATATAGCAAAGCAAAATGATCAATAAGAACCTGTGTGGAACCATCCATCAACAAGAACCTCTTTTGTGAGGTCTTCACGTTTGTAGTAACCAGAAAACAAAGTTTTTCCACGGATACAGATTTCGCCACGTGGAGTACTTCCAAGAGCATCATAATTCATCTCTGGAACAGATTCAAGACATATGTCAACGTTTGGAACAGGTGGACCAACGGTTCCAAGCATGTCTAATTCATCTGGAAGTGTTACAAAAGTTCCAGCACAGCTCTCAGTTAAACCTACAAGGAGTTCAATAAAAAAAGAGAATTCCTTTTAGCTAATTGAAGCAATTTTGGGTCTTAAAGGACTTAATATTGTAAAAGTAAACTCTATACCATATCCTTGTAGAACATGACAACATGCCACAACTCTTAGAAATGATTCTATGTGACTAGCTAGAGGAGCTGCACCAGATAGAATAATTCTCACATTGCCTCCAAGCCCTTGTTTAACCTGTAGAGAATTTGCAAAAGAGTTAAACTAATTATGAAATATTATCAAATTACGTATAATCGATGTGAAAACCCCTAAAAATGTCACACACAAAACACAAAACACGACAAGAAAACAACCCTAGAAATTCCCTCTCAAGTTTTAAACTTGATACAAATGGAGTATCTTTTTATGAAAAGTTGCTACCTTGTTGAAAACAAGTTTGTCACAAAATGGAGAAGCTGCAACATGAGACTGTCCCTTCTTCATATTTCCAAATTTACTGAGTACATTTGGATGTGTATTAGTAAACATTATGAATCAAATAATATGCAACAGAGAAAGCCTGAAGACTTACTAGGAAAAAGCAACATCAAAAACCTTCTTTTTGAAGAAACCTCCACCAGATAGTTTCTGTTGCAAACCTGTTGGAGATTACAATACATATCAAGTGTTTGAAGAGATCTTAGTATTTAATCAAAAAGAAAGTAAAAAAAGTTTCACCAGTATAAACTCGATCAAGGACACGAGGAACAGCACAAAAGATACTTGGTTTTAGCTCACCAATGTCTTCAATCAACAATTTAACATCCTAAAGACAAAACATAAACTTATAATTATATCAACAAAATTCAGAACTGTCTGAAATAAAGATCACAAATTTGAGTTGTACTCACACCACGCCAGAAACCAATTGAACCACCAACTTGAATGATACATTCTTCAATAGCTCGATCAAAGACGTGAGCAAGAGGAAGATAAGAAATGTATACATCCTTCTCACTTACCTGTTTTTGTTTTCAACATTCATATAAAGATTACAATTATAAATTTGCAGCTTTGATTTAAATTATGATGAGAATTGAAAAAGAATTAAACTTACAGTTTCATTCACATTCTCTAGGAGATGCATAACTCCTGTAGTTATAGTAACAATGTTTTCATTTGAAATCAGAACTCCTTTTGGATCACCAGTTGTTCCACTTGTATACATTATTGTGCATATGTCACTTTCCTTTTTATCTGGAAGATCATACTGCTTATCTTCACCCTAATTTCATTTATAAATTAACACAATAGAAATTAATATACTTTATAATCATACATGAAAAAAACTCAGGACTAACCGTCGAGAATCCATCAAAAATTTCATACGGTTTTATATATTATCGTCAGAAATCTATCAGAATTTTCTGATAAATTTCCGACAATCAACTTTATTCATCAGAAGAATTTGTTTCTAACGGATTTCCGACATATTCAATTATCTTCCTACTGTGGTTATGATCAGAAATTGAGAAAAAAAAAACATAAATGAAATTCTCTTACCAGCTTCAAAAACTCATCCCAAGAATGCATTGTCAATCCCAACTTTTCAGCTTCTTCATTTTGTTCTGATTTGACATTGCCAAAGCTCACAACAGCTGCATTTGTTTTGCAATTAATTAAACACAGTTTGATGATGTACCACTAGCATCACAAATATTAAGCAAAAATTAAAAAGAGTGAATAATTTCAATTAAAATTTACTCACTCTTCATATATTTTGTTGAGTTTGGACATGTCTTAAAAAGCTGACATTCAAAACCAAAAGGAAGATTAACAAAAAAAAACCTCAAAATAGTTAAAATGTGTATTAATATATACACTGAAGTCTGAACTACTTAATCAGGAGTTAGGTATAATGATGTAATATTATATAATATGATTGAAAGACAAAAAAAATATAACCTCAGAGATCTTCTTCTCCTCCACAAAAGCAATTGAAACCTCTGCATGACAAATAATGAATTCTACAGCACCAGCACCTGGTTTCAATTACCAAACAAACAGTTATTAAACTAAAAGAAGCATCAGAAGAGTTAGAAATTTAGAATCATGAAAAAAAAAACATAATAAGTGGATCTAATATAAATACCTAATGTATCATATAAAGGTACACAATAGATCCCATGTGCATTGCATGCCTGCATCACAATTAGTACCATCATAAATCATTCGAAAGTAGAAGCAATCAAAAAATATATATAAACCAAGTGGTTTTTGGTCTCGTGGCTTCCTCTAACAAAAATGTCACAAGTTCAAATCCATTTAGGGATAATTTACGTCTTATATATGATATTATCAACGGTTGGCTTTGGGTATCAGAAGAGATTACGGGTTAAGATCCGGAATTCCGGTTTATAAAAAATAAAAAAGAGTATATGTAAGTAAAAAATTAGACATTTGACGTACGTATACGTACCTCCATGCTTATGATCCACTCTGCAGAATTTGCACCATATATGCCACATTTTCCTCCCTACAAATACAATTTTTCCACATATCAGAACAAAAGTTACAAATATGAATCACATTTATGCAAGAAAATAGTCAATTACGACACTTAAATATATATTAAAATCGTAAATATGAAGTTCAACCTCTTGAATCCCACAACTACGTAGAGAATTTCCAAGCTTTATGACAATGTCGTATACTTCTTTGTATGATTTCCAAATGTATTTTCCTGCCTAAGAATTAAATAATGACACATAAATAAAGCTATCAGTTAGAACACATTATATCACAAGCTAAATTCCAAATTAAAAAAAAAAAAGTAAGACCTTGCCGTTAACAATCTCACGGTGACCAAGCATTCGATTGTTTGGATATTTCTCAACAGCCGTCCTACAAGCACAAGAACAACACCATATCACGATGACTGATATCATTGTTAGAATGTGATTGATATCCTACATTGGAAAATGAGATTATTCTAATCTAATATATATGATCTATGACCAATCCACTCATTGCGGAATAAGTTATGGTATCAGAATCCAAGGTTAAGCTCAATAAAGCATGAATGATAATGCGTATTTCGAAATGTTAGGTTATACCATTTACATCTCAAAGTATACATTAGAATGTGATTGATATCAATCATTTAAAATCCAAAAAGGAAACGAAATCCTGACCGGAAAATATCCCAACAACAGTGGATTCCATCGATAGGGTTTGGGAATCCATTCTTGGCAAAAGAACTGCGATAAACAGGACCAACAGATGGTTTTCCATCGTTGGCTTCTTTAGCTGCCTCCACTTCGAAGATGAATCTCTTCTGTTCCGATGTCATCTCTCTTTCTTTTTCCCACTCTCTTACTCGAGCTCTCTCGTAGAAGAAGACTTTTTCATGATGAATTGCTATATTTGATTTAAAACTCAAGTGAGGAAAGTGAGTACACGGCTTAAAACCCGGCACTTTAACAGCATCATCTTTAAATAGTGTTTTCCTAATTTTTTGGAATAATTAACACTATTTATCAAGCCTATTTTTAGAGTGTAATTCTTTTATTTACAAAGTGATATGCAAATTTTATTCATACATAATTTATTGTATACCTTAAAAATTATTATAGGTTTTAACTTTTGCATCTGCACAATATTATATCAAAAGCTCGACATCTAGTTAATTAAAAATTTAAAATGCAACAATGCTATATACTATAAACATTTAACTATTGGTGAAAACATATAAAAAAACACTTATTCGTCAACTAGACTTATTGATAAAATTTTACAAACATAACAACAATATAGATATCAACTCAAGTATACCAAAGAAAAGGTTAAACTTCCGGAGACGCATCTCACAATATGGATGAGTAGAAAAATATGTGTTGTTCCATAAACCTCTCTCGCACAAGAGTTCATTTTGGAAAATACACATGTTATATCATAATCTTAACAACAAAACTTTGTTGATCACCAGTTATGACTAATACGGGTAAAATTACCTTCTCAACTATTGTTGAAAACATTTAGTTTTATTTATATAATCCCCATTAGTATTATATACATTTTAGTATTTGTGAAACTTGGCCTATTACGCCATTAGCCCATCACTACTCTAATTTTCCATTGTGTGTGTTTTTTTCTCAACTTGACTTCGTTCAATCAAAACCCCAAAGCATACTGCTAGGACCTCCTAAGAATGATTTACAGCTTTTTTGGATCCAAGTATCAACAACAAAGGACAAGATCTTTGACTTATAAATCTACCTGTGAATTGAGTTCCCAGCGATAAACTAGCCCAAAATTCCCTTCTCCGATAACTGTAGTTAATTATTTTGTTCCGTTGAATATATCAATCCATGGAATTAGATTTCTTCCACAAGAACCTAAAATGATGAAATCAAAAGTTAAACACAAACCCCAAATCTCGCAAAAAAATTACAAGAAACAGAATCCTAATTCATGCTTTAAACAAAGAACCTGAACATGATTTTAAAGCCCATCAAAAGTGCGATCTCAGTCAGGTATGTACATAAAGTGCATATTGTTTACATAAATAAGATT
>WJSH01010292.1:0-25008 GCA_009757365.2 Lepidium campestre | reverse complement strand
GTGTAGTTTTTGATTCGTTTTGCACTTTAGAGTCCTAGATAGATCGAGTCCCATATTTTCGGTCTTTTGAGTCTTTTCAGGTGATTTTGGAGCCACTTTGGATGCTTGGAGATTTGAGGATAGAACACACAATTAAGAATTAGGACTGGATCAAAGAGGGAAAGAAAAAGGAAGAAAAATGGATTGGAGGCCGCGGTCGTCGACCTCAAGGTCGATCGCAGATGCTCGACCCCTGCCACCCACGGACGCAAAAATATCGCCCATGGCGTACCATCCACGAACACAAAAATGCGCCCACGGGGCACTTTTTCTCTCGCCCATGGACAGACCGGCGTATCGCCACGGCACCTTCTCTTCTCGCCCGCAGACACATTCTTTTCACCCGGGACTCTTTTCTCGACAGTCTTCCACGCCGATCTCCTGCCTGACTGGTCAAGCTCGACGACGCAACATCCTCAGCCACGGGCACATTCTTCCTCGCCACAGACACATGCTCCATCGTCCGCGGTTACGATTTTATCGCCCGAGGCATGTTTTCTCACCTCGACCAGGCCGCCAACGTCAAGGTCGACGAAATCAACTCAACACCGTGGCCACCACATTGAAGCCTCTGGAAATCACTCAAGGTCGACCCCATGGTCGACCCTAGGAGCTCGACGCCGCCGCCCAATCCCTAAAAATGTTGGGTTTGATCCAATTTCTCTTGGGTCAACCCGTATCCATTTTTATTCATTTAAAACCCTAATGTTTAAGGGATTAGACATATCTTATCACTTTTTACCTAGCAGCCACTTGAGAGAGTTTTGAGAGGGAGAATAGTTGGAGACCCATTGGGGATGGTGATCTTAGGATCATCATCTCCCATCAATTGAAGATTGTTTATCCTTTCTTTCTTCTCTCTTATTATGATTATGTTTATTTTCTTGCTTTATTTTGTGTCTTTGATGTTAGAGTAGTGAATCAATGGATTGATGATTTGGTAGATCTTAGGGTTTGGTAATGAAATCGTGATGCATAGGTTGTTAGATCCTTAGATTCTTTCACTTAGGATGTTCTTAATGCTAGTTTCATTTTGGCCATTTGAAATCTAGATGCTATGAGTTTTTCTGCCTGGAAGGTATTGGATGAAATTCCCGAATGACTCTTTTGTGAGCTTTTCTTCCCTAGCCATTGGAAAACAAAGTTAGGGTGATTAGTGGTCTTAGTGAATCTGTTTGATAATGCTTGTTGATCATTTTGTTGGCAAATGAAAGTTTAGCTTGATTGATTGATTGACAAAGGGTTCAATGCCATGAAAGTGGGTTGTGCTAGCTTATGTTGTTCATGCCCTAGGATGTTGTCCATTGTTTCTATTTTGTTTCTGTTTTCGTTAGTCTTTGTTTGTCTTGCTCTATTTTTAGTTTGTTGCTCTGTTTTGTTCTTGTTCTTGATTTGTTTTGTTTTCAGTTCTTGTGTTTAGTTTAGGTTGTTAGTGTTTGATTGAATAAACCCATTGCTCTAGCTTAAGTTAGAATCGAATATAGCTAATACGTTAGATCTAAGTTCCTTGTGGATTCGATACCTCAAATGCTACATCGACATGATATGCATTAGAGGTTTATTTGATAGTTTGAAAGTGTAAAAACCTCTTGTATCAATTATCCGAAATTATCCAAAGATGCTTCTCCAAGTACCTGATAAGGACACCAACACACAAATGCACGCAATGCTAATGTAAATGGTCTTAAGTATGCAATGTGAACTAAATGGAATATGAAATGGTATAAACAGAGAGTGAAGCTATGCATAAATGATGGGAAATAACTCTCAGAATCGGTTAAAATGCACACATATCTACTCCCCCAAACTTGGTCTTTGCTTGCTCCCAAACGAGAAATAAGAATAAGCCTAGAGAAGAGGTTTGAAGGTGGGGACTTAGAACCAAAATATGTTGATAACATCTAATGCATTTGAGTTTTCATACAACTATGGTTCTATCTTCTTTATGTTTATTGGTTACTAGGATTTTTGCCTTTCCTTTCTGTTTTTCTTATTGCCATTTTCTTTATCTTTTATGCCCAAAACCACTTAGACTTTTTCACATACCCAAACCCTTTACTAGACCAGCTTGATTTCTTTTCTTTTACATTTTCTCTCCTAAGAATTCTTTTAATCATTTCATTTTTCCTCTTTTTTCCCATTCTTTTTTTCAATACATAACACAATCAAACCAATACCCATAATCGATTCTCACCTAGTCCTATCTGGTCCAAAAAATGTGAACCAGAAATACATGAGATTTTATTCATGTCAACCTCGTAGTCTTTGACCTAACACTTTCTACCAAGCAAATTCTAGAAACAAAGCCTCACAACACTACAAAAAAGTGTTTATTGATAGCACAATATCATACCCCAAATTTTACAAATGCTATTAAGAGGGGGCATAGTATTATTTATGCTCTATCGCTAGTTAGCAAAGGAATAATAAAGAGGGTAAGGAACAAGAACTCTATTTCAGTATGGAATGATCCATGGATTTCTGATGAGATCCCGATATCAGCGATATGTCAGGGTACACATATTTATTCGGACTTAATGGTGGGTCAACAAATAGATCCGGTCTCTAGTATAACAACGATTGATCCTTGGATTACCGATCCTAAGGATGGATAATATTTAGTAAAATTAGGGTACTAGGCAGAAAATCATATTTCTCTACATGATATGGGGTCAAATAGTTCAAATATTTAGCCTCTTTAGGCACACGTATGGAAAGTAAAGTGTCCTTCCAAAATTAGAAATTTTATATAGCATGCATTATCAAGTCCTTTAGCGGTCAAATCTAACCTTACAAAAAATGAATATGTAATGAGAAATATTGTAGCCGATGTGGGGTAGGAACAGAGAAAATTAACCATGTGTTTTTTTAGGTTCCCCTAGTTGTTCGGACTTGGGCTCTTTCAAAGATTCCATCAGTCTTGGTTATCTTCCCAAGATCCTTAATTTTCTCAGATATGGATTCTTTTCTGGAGGAATTCAAAGAGGAGGATAAAAGAAGTTACCCATGGATTCTATGGTACATATAGAAATCAAGGAATGATAATCTATTCTCGAATATTGATCGGGATCCTAGAGACATTGTAAGGTTGGCGGAAGAAGAGACAGTGGGATGGACCCAGGCACTACATGGGACAATACATAAGACTAAGTCTGGGACAAGTGGGAACTCGTTAAGAGAGGAGGTGATGTTCTGACCTTTGACGGTGTTTCTAGCCTTTACAAGATATAGGTGTTTCATGGATGACTCGTGGAAAGATTTCGAATATTTCTCTGACCTTGGGTGTATTTCTTCACAAATAGGGCATGGGGCGTCAGTATGGGAGTTCGGGGAATCCGTATGAGCCTTTCCTCACTCCATTATGAGGTGGAAGCTCTGCTTATGAGCGATGTCTAGCCTAATATCTCTACAAATTTCAGAAGTGGTCTTCGCTAGAGATTGTGCAAAAGTAATCAAGATTATAGAAGATCCATAAGGGTGTTCAGCTTTCGTGCCTTACACTGAAGACTTTGCAAGACTTAACATCCTCTTTAGATTTTTGTCTCTTTCTTTAATCCCAAGATCTCTCAACCACAAAACTGATTTTCTAGACTGCAATGTTAGAGGGCTTTTTAGGAATCTATCTTTTGTAAATTTTGTTCCCACATATTGGCTTCCTCTTTCATTATAATGAATTAATGATTAAAGTTGAAAAAAAAAATTATTATAAAAATTTTATATATATATATATATATATATATATATATTAATGAAATAGTTATGTGAGTTTCTTACCAATGAAAATAAAAATTATGGATAAATTTTTTAAATTAAATAATATTAAAAATATTAATATTATAATATTGTGAGGCTTAATAGATCTCTCATCCATGAAAATGGTTTTATGCACTTTATATAAATAGACGCGATTTTATTTAATAATATTTTAGTTTTTAGTAATTTTTTATTTTATTCAATAGAATGTGGAAAAATGTCTAATTTTTTTTATTTAATTTTTTTATTATTATTAGATTGTAGGCAAATAATATAAAGGAGGAAAATAATATTTTATAATATATATATATTGATAATCTTCCATTTTTACTATTTTAGGCATATTTCAGGACTCACTTCCATAACATTTGTATATAATCGAGTCTAATTTAGGCATTATTTGCATATTCGTAGTCTTGTCTTGATTGTTAGGCACTTTACAGATTTTTAGGTATTTTCATGCCAAAAAGACGAGTTTAGAGCTGAATCTCAAGATGAGGAATCTCAAGCGATGATTAAGAAACTTGGACAAATCTCTGCTTCCAAAAGACTTCTTAAGGAGCCTCCCGAACTCTTTCTTCCAACTAATTTTTTATTGCGGTAAAGTCAATTTTATATGTTGCAGATGAATGGATATACATCAAGATACATTTCCTCTAAAACATCGAATGACTTCTACCATCTGTTGAAATCGTCAAAACTCTAGATCGATCACGTGCTAGCTGGAGTAGAAGCTTCTATGGTGGTTCATCAAAAAGATTGATCGATATGGTCCAACCGACTTCGTTCAATTTTACCTAATTTTTGGAATGCATCGATCGATCTACCTAAAGATCAATTGATCTAGGCATAAAATATTCTCTAAATATTTTATAGCTCTTATCTTTTCTTATCTTTTTTTTTTGGGTATAAATACCCCTCTCTTCTCTCTTTGTTTTCACACCGAATTTTGTACTTCAACTACTTGGAGAGTTTTTCAATATAAGTTTTATTTTCTTATATTTTATTTATGTTTTATTTTATTATGTCAGAATAGTTTAGTACTTAGGTAATTAGGGTTCATAAGTAGGAAATTTCTTATGGTTTAAATAAATTATATATTTCTTTAGTTTGATAAATATCATTAGTGTTTTCCTGCTTATATGAACTTAATATATTTTTTAGGATTGATCACCCTAAAATTTTGATTATAGACTTCATGCGCACGTTAGCACATGTTAGGTAAGAATCTGAACTATATAAGTGAAGCAACATAATCTTAGTGCTATGTTGTGAACATACTGGTTGGATCATTATAATTAATGCAAACATTCTACAATTCTGGAACTTCATGTTGCAAATTAAACGAGAGTTTAGTAGTTCAAAGGGTAGACATTGTTTAGAGATGTAGTTGTGCCGAGAGGTAAGCTCTCAACTTTAAAACTATAGTTGAAAACAGTGTCTATGTCAATCAATTTATTCACTAGTTTAATTTAGGGAAGCATGAGAAGTGTTAAAAAGAACCTTAATCTCTAGCGATTTTAGTTTATAGTTATATAAGTGTTTTAGTATAATTTTCGGTGTCAAAATCCTTTAAAAGTATTTGATTTCCCTAGCAAAGAAGATATCTTCAGAGTTTTTTGTCCTAGTTGTTGTTCCTTTTGGATTCGACCCTTTTATACTACATCGATAGTGACATCGTGCACTTGCGGTGGAGTATTCCAAGATTTTAAAACTTGTGAACATCGTGCCCCTAAAAAGAGGTGCGCATCATATATATATATATATAATATGATGTAGCTTTTATTAAAGGTAAAATGCCATATATTAATAACGTGAAAAACACATATTTACGAAAAACCTCTTGTCCTCGTTCCCTATGCTTCTGTCGGTGCTCTTCACGGTGGTAGCTCTTCTCTTCTATAGAGAAGTGGAAATCCCCCACCATCGATTTTAGCTCTTCTTTCGCTGGTATCGAAATCTACTCACTCTCCTATCCTTTTCGATATTGAGGCTCAAAAGACCTCTGCCTCTGCTGATGACTCAAATCCTTTGATTGAGTTTCCTATGCTTTCTCTAAAGGGTGGTTCTTCCTCGGGTTTACTCAATTAGTTTGTATTAAGCCATATATGTGACTTCCAAAACCCTAGCTCATAGACCGCCAACAATAGCTTGTCCAACAGCTCCAGAAACCTCTCCAAAACCCTCTCCAAAACCCTCTTGGATGGATATACTGGTTTTGTCTTCTAGAAAATTGTTAAAAAATGTACACCTTACACATTGGATTCTGGTGAGCTATTTGTCTTGATTCCGAAGAGAGACCAATGACGGTGTAACGATTTTATCATTGGGCAGTTTCATTGAAACCTGCTTCCTAAAGGAACACTTCATGCAATCCTAAATGATATATGGAGCAAGCAGAAAGGAGATATCACAATCTCTATGAAAGGCCCGAGATGTGTTCTCACAAGCAGAAAATAGATATCACTCGATTTTGAGTTCTACCTTAAAAAGGTTATTACATGGAAGGACAATCAATATTTGTAGCAAATTGGAAATCTGGTCTCACGTCGTGGTTTACCGCCATATTTTTTTCCAAAGAAAACACTTTAGCACATCGATGGGCTCGTCGGTCATATGGTTTTTCTCCATCCTTCGACTGTAAATCTCTTTGACCTATAAGTATGTAAGGTGTAGTGGTAGTGGCTCAACTTCATGACACCATGATTAGAGTCTAAACAATTGGTTCTCATAAAAGAGAAGGAAATAATTATATTTTTCATCTAGGAAACAAACCCCCTCAAACAGTACCGACAATCATTTTTTGGTAGATCAATCATCCTGAAATTTTTTGCCTCAAGCACGCTTAACTATGGAGTTTTTTCAGGATATTTGACCAAAAAGATAAGTGCATTTTGGTGAAATTTGTGGCCAAATTAAAATTTTAAAGCTCTCCTCATGTACCATCATATATTCCAAAATTGGGGTGTTAGAATTTTATCATTGTCGACATTACAAAGCCTTTGCTAGAAGTAATAAATGCAAAGTTTGACTCATGTGAGGTATTTATGGTGGAAGTTCCCAAACCATGGCATCCTCCCACATGTAAATTTTGTACAGAGATTGGTAATTCAATCAGACATTGTCCTTCTGTCAAAATCCTCTATAAGCATTGCTTCTCAACAACTAACTCCTATGAGAAATGCTTATGTCTCAGACCATTAGTTACATCCCTTTCCGGGAAATCAAAGCAGTGAAAAAATCCAGCTCCCCATTGAAAATTCAGATAATATTAAATTGTTAGTTCCAGCAATAAACACTAGTTATCACATTCTACTCAAGGACCATCAATAACATTAAAAGTGATTACTGGTCTTGACAATTTGACCAAAATTTTCTCAACATAACCAAATGTCCATAATGGAAAGGAGGTTGTGAGGCAGCCGGCTGTATCCTCTTCAGATTCTGCATATCTAAATGAATCTTTTTTGTTCATAATCTCCATCCGAAGAAAATGATAATCCAGCCAATAACTCAAATTATTTAAAGTCTGTCAAAAAAACAGAGGCATAATGAAAAATCTAAAAAAGGGAAGAATCAAAAGCAACCCACCCGTCATGAATGATGATGCAGTCTACCTCTTCTGCTAGGGGCTTTAAGTGTAGTATTAAATGGAAAAGTTTTAGGAAATGACTATGGCAGTCCAAACCGTTTTCGGTAACATAATAGAAAGTCAGGTTCAATCCCATAAAGCGCAGGGTTATATATGTGAATTTGACCTCTCCAAGACAAAACTTTGCAGTGAACTATGAGTTCCTGAACTCGAAAGAATATGGATTATTTAGAATCCTTAAGTTAGTCTTTGAATATACAGCAAGTTGAAACAAATGGTAACATGTATTGTCTCTTTGCCCCATGAAAATCTGAATTTTGTGTTCTTTTTTGTTTATGCAGTTAACTACAAATATGAAAGACGAGACCTGTGGAGAGAAATAGAAGCTCTTACGATGGACAATGCTATCAACTCTACACCGTTCGCTATGCTAGGTGATTTTAATCAGGATAATCACCTCTCAGAACAATCTTCGGGAGGAACGAAGATTAAAAGTGGCAGGATTGACTATCGTAACTACCTGGAATCTACATGGTTACAAGATTTTTCATATTGTGGTCTTCATTTCACTTGGTGGAACAAATGGGAAGCCGCCCCTATTGCAAAGAAACTATACCGCATTTTGATAAATGATGATTGGTTACTCTTCTTTCTTTGGTGGAAAGTTCATTTTCTCGGCTCAAGTACTCATTTTGCCATGTTGGGTCATTGAAAGGGGTTTTGTATAGTCTAGAACACCTTACGGTTATCAATCTCCCCTTCAACCGCTGGAACACGAATGAGAAAAAGATCGCGCAAAGTACCTAATAGGTAACAAAACTTAGCCTCCAACATCGTAGATGCAGGGGAAAGGGAGTTTCAGGCATGAAAAAACATTGTGCCTTAATGATTCTGCAACAACCAGGCCCAACCAAATAATTATAACTCATTAGGCCATGAGATATGAAAGTTGCACCGAAGCATGCCAATGGAAGAAGGAAACCAGTATTGTTACAATGTCATAGAGGAACCCGATGAAGGAGTCTTTACCCTTTTATGTTGTAAGTAGGACCATAGAGTAGCTTTTCCAAAACAGAATTGAACAAATATTGTAAATTATGTACGGCTTCTCCAATGATCTACGTGTTTTGACATTTCCAAATATTCCATAATATCCATGGAAAACCTGATCTCAAACGGAGTGGAGTCTGATGGTTATTAATCAAGAAAAAGATATAACTGAAATTCTTCATAATGGAAGAAGGGGAGTAATCTGTCGGAGATCTCAGAATGTGTGCCAGAGCCAAGATTTGGCGAGGCATATGACAACAGAAAGCATGTGGTTAATGATTTCAGGTGCACTATTACAGATGCAGCAAATGCCATCTTGATGAAGCCCACGCTTGTGAAATCCTATATTTGCCACTAGGGCACCAGATAAGGCAAGCCAGAGAAACATTTTTTAATATTTGGTAATGTTGGGAGGTGCCAAATTTGTGACTTCAAGGAGAGTGTAGCCTCAGATTTGTAAGTCACTGAGGAAAAACATGGATGCGTAGCTAGCCAATATCCACTATTAACAGAGTACACCACATGTTCATTGTATCCCCATATCCAATTATCTGGTTCAATAACTAAAGGTTGCATGGCTAAGACACGTTTTGCATCAGTGGTATGAAAAAGATGGTGTACCTTACTCGAATTCCATCAAAGAATAGTCAATAGGTGGGACAGTTTTCAACAAACATCAGAGTGGATATGTTTACTAATGGGTGGCTGAGGGATGTGGTCAAAATCTATTTATCTGACTAGACGTAGGTAGAGCGACCATCTTCAATGTGCTTCACAAGACCATTCGTAAGTAATTCTTTTCCAAAAAGGATATTTTTCCAAGCAAAAGAAGGTTGAGTGCTCGTTTTAGCATTCAAGAATTCTACAGTGCGAAAATAGGGGGATTGGTAAAACCTTGCTAGTAATGAAGACGGCTCATTAAGGATCCTCCATGCTTGCTTGGTAAGGAGAGCTTGATTAAAAGCCTCAATGTCACGAAACCCTAATCCTCCTCCGTTCTTAGGCATGTACATTTATTATCAAGTGAACCATGGAATACGTATTTTGGTGTCATCAAAATTCCACCTTAAGGCTTACATCGCACTTGTAAACATGTTACATTGAAATTTAGACAAGCGAAAGCAAGACATAACACAAACATGAAATCGCATGGCTATTGCTTTGAAAAGAACTTCTTTTCCACCTAAAGAGAGTTGCTTGGAATACCAAAGAGGCATTTGATCTCATGTTTAATGGTAGGGTTCACCAACGAGCCAACCATAATAGATGATTAAGAGAAGTTAATTCTCTGACGTGAAACCTCAACATAAAGTTGGAGACAATTATTCAAAGCGTCGGTCTCTAGTTTAGGTTCACGACATGTAAAAAGAGTGTCGTCAGGAAAAAGGAGTTGATGAATGCCTACACCCGAGGAATGAAAGCGAAGTGGGGAAATCTTGTTATCCAATTCTACAGCTTTCATCACATTCATCAAACCTTCCGCATAGAGGATGAAGTAGAACGGTGATAAAAGATCACCTTGCCGTAGTCCGCGTTGAAGAGAAATAAGCCCATGAGGAGTGCCATTAATCAAAATAGAATAAAAGACTATTCGAAGAGAGAACATGATCATATGGTGTAGTGCAGATCAGAAATTAGGGTTTCTGATCCCTGGAGGCTACAACTACAAGACAAGAGGCAGCGGCAGAAGCAATGAATCAAGGTGGCGGTGGCTTCTAGGGTTTAAAGGCGGCGGCGGCTGAAGATGAAGAAAGGTGGCGGCAGTGTGATAACGATGAGGCAAACCTCGGGATAGGTTTATGCTCACCAATAGATCTATTGAGATCTACTGGGACCCTGCTTAACACAAAGAACTCGAAGCTCACTTGTGATAAGACTCAGCTCAACGAAAGCCTGAGGGCTTTTCAAACCTGGCTTCTAGGCGACAAACACGGCTAGGGTTTTAAGCAAAAGTTGTTTCTCTAAATATCTTTCTGTTTATTAATGATGAAGGGGTTACATATTTATAGTGAATTCCCTGAGAAAAATCCTTAAAACCTAATAGGCCGAACCCTTATAGGAAACCCTAAAAAAAAGGAAAACTAACAAAAACTTAAAATCCCTAGAAAAATTGAAAAGTTCCTAAACTGATCAGATTTCTTTATCTTCTTAATGGACCCACGAAATGAACCTTAAAAAGAAAGAGGGTCTTTCACAATTCAAGCCCAAAACACATGATCCTAAGGCCTTATTCAAATAACCAAACAAAAGCTCAATAGTCTTTAAAAATATATAATTAAAATAGAAAAAGGCTCAGGGAGAATATAAGGCTGTGTGCTTTGGTTTAACCCTGGTGCCACGCTGCACTAGATCCCTCCTAGTCTGAGAGATTCGACCCCGAATCTGTAGTCGTGCACGGGTCGGGTTCCTTCTTCTTCTCGCATGCATTAGCTAGCATCTTCATGTCAGCTCCATCCTCACCAATGCACACGTCCTCGGTCTCAGTAGACCACTCTCCACTGTCAAGTAGGTCCAACAACTTACTCATATTCTCCTCCTCGCGGCTTTGGTCACTCATGAACGATGACCAAAAGAACCCTTGATGATGGAAGACATACGGACTAAAGGGCTCACCCTTAACACCGTTAGCCGTGTGCAACCAAGAGAGTGCACTCGGCTAAAGACAAGAGAGGTGTGTGGCAGGTCCACACACTTCACCACTTTAGAGGTGATCACATTCCCGCAGCGTCTTAGGTTGTTGAGGCGGATACTTTCCACGTCTTCATTCCCACGACTCGGTATGACAATCTCCTCTCTTCGACTCAAGCTTCTCAAGGACAGTCACTCGAGCAATGGTCTTCTACTCATCAAGGAGACCCGTTTCTGACCTTCAAAACCATCTTGAGTTCGATCCACACCTACATCTTTGAACTCTTCTTCACAGCCTTGACCATATGACTTGGGAAGCAAGTCGAGATCAAGTCTCTCCACACCAACCTTGATCAACGGATCAAACTTGGAATCCTCACCGTCTTCTCACCACGAATGGAGAAGAGTTGGCGCCTCCATGGTGGAAGTAACCTCACGCACAACATGTGAGTCTTCACAATGGTGGATTCGCGGTTGCGGCGGTGTTGCTAGGGTTTTGAACCCTAGTCCGTTAACTCAATTCCTCCTCCTCTAGTTTTCTCCATCACAGGTGTCTTGGTCACCTAAGCAATCACCAGGGTCGGATCGCTTACGGTAGCGGTGACACCTCACGCCATCTTGATCGCCATCGAGCCCGATCACGCACGAGGTGATGCGCTCACCCCTCCTCGGTTGTGTGCGGTACAGCGGCTTCTCCTCAATCAACAACGATCGATCACACATGGGACGAACACCATCACAAAGATGACAACAATGACGGTCTCCCTTACACGGTCCACAACAAACCATGAACTCTTTCCCTCCTAGGTTTCAGTGCCTAGGGTTTCTCCGATCTTCCTATTAACCATCAACACACAACGGCAAGGAATTAGGGTTTGACCTTTACTTACCGGGTATGCGGCGTAGGCTGCGTTGTTCAAGGCTTCATCAACATCGGTCGATGGATTCACCAACAATGGCGGTAAGCTTGTTGCAGATTTGATGTTGACCACTGTCTTGTCAACATGAGGCGCAACGGTTGGGACTTTACCGATGGCGAGCGATGGCTCGAACAATTCCAATGGCGGGCCATGGTCTTTGGTGGTGGTTTTGAAACTTGGAGAGCAAGTTTCGGTGATGAAAAGTGGAGGCTCTACGAGGCTCCAGACTTCCTCGGCAAGGGCTTTGAGATGGTTGGCCTTCTCTTCCAAAGCAAGGTGGGTCTCACGACCAACACACATCCACGGTGGCGCGTAGGCATGTACCATGGCTTCAGTGGCGGCGCGTGCAGCGGCAAGGTCGGCTGCACGAGATCTCATCTCCACAAGGTCTGCTCAGGACTTGATCAAGCAGTAGTAGTTGATCAACGCAGCTCTGATACCACCTGGTGTAGCGCAACTCAGAGATTAGGGTTTCCGATCCCTGGAGGCTACAGCTACAAGACAAGAAGCAATGAATCAAGGTGGCGGCGGCTTCTAGGGTGTAGAGGCGGCGGCGGCGACTGAAGATGAAGAAAGGTGGTGGCGGTGTGATAATGATGAGGCGAACCTTGGGATAGGTTTAAGCTCACCAATAGATCTGTGGAGATCTACTGGGACCCTGCTTAACACAAAGAACTCGAAGTTCACTTGTGATAAGATTCAACGAAACGAAACCTTAGGGCTTTTCGGACCTGGCTTCTAGACGACAAAAACGGCTAGGGTTTTAAGCAAAAGTTGTTTCTCTAAATATATATGTGTTTATTAATGATGAATGGGTTACATATTTATAGTGAATGCCCTGAGGAAAACCCTAAAAACCTAAAAACCTAATGGGCCAAGGCCTTATAGGAAACCCTAGAAAAAAGGAAAACTAACAAAAACTGAAAATCCCTAGAAAAATAGAAAAGTTACTAAACTGATCAGACTTTCTTATCTTCTTAATGGACCCACGAAATGGATCTTAAAGAGAAAGAGGGTCTTTCACAATTCAAGCCCAAAACACATGACCTTAAGACCTTATTCAAATAACCCAACAAAAGCTCAATAGTCTTTAAAAATAGATAATAAAAATAGAAAAAGGCCTAGAGAGAATATAAGGCTGTGTGCTTTGGTCTAACCCTAATGCCACGCTGCACAATCATATGTACCCATTTCAAGTCAAAACCTAGCCGAGATAAAAGTTCATGTACAAAGGTCCATTATGTCCTACCATAAGCTTTGGACATATCAGTTTTAAGGACCATGAAGGTAGATTGGCGATACTTATTATTCTTTAAGCCATGACAAAGTTCATAAGCCAAAAGGATGTTATCAGATATGAGAGGAACACACCTTGTGTGTATGATATAAGTTTGGGTAAAATGATCTTCTAGCGGAAAGCAATAATTTTTGAGACAAATTTATAAAGTACGGAGCATAAACTAATGGACCCAAAATCTGGCATTGTTGAGGCATTCTTCTTTCTGGGAATCATCGCAGTGTGGGTAAAATTTCACTCAAAAGGAGAGGAGTCTGGAAAATGTCGCTTGGATAGCAGTACACATCTAGACCCACAATATGCCAATACTTCAGAAAAAAAATTGGTCATGGCATCAGTACCCGGCGCACTTTCTCCCTGAATACCAAACACCGCTTCTTTGATTTTTGTATTGGTCACAGGCGCAAGGAGAAGGAACTTCAGGGCATGTGTAATTTTTGGTAAAATCCCAAAAAGAAAAGAGTTTGTACAATCATGATTAGATATGCGGAATAGTGTCTAAAAATATTCCGACACAGCGTTACATGTAGTACCCTCCTCAAAATGGTTGTAACCATTATCATCGATAAGAATTAGAATCAGACTTTTAAGTCTTCTCTGCTTCACAGAGTTATGGAAGAAGTGTGTGTTCCGATCTCCATCCTAAAACCATCGTTCTCTACCTTTCTGTTTTGAAAACATCTCTTCATCACGGTAATTTTTTATCAGATCCCACCGTCATGAGGAAATTTTCCGAAAATTAGGAGATCCCGAAGACAATTCATGTTCCAATTGTTTATGGAGGGACTTGATATTTTGTGCAAAATTAGGTTGGGACTCCTTTTTCCATAAAGAAATTCGCTTGCGACATGACGCTAAACGATCACTACAAGAAAACAACAATTTTGTGATGTCATGCGAACACAGGTGTCGTTACAAATATTAGCGACTCTTTTGCGACACTTTTACAACTCTTTTTGTACGACAATAAATAGCAACGATTAAATTTTGTCACAAAAACATAGCTAATTTGCAACTATTTTGCGACTATTTTTAAACTATATAGTTTAGTCGCAAAATCGTCACAAATTCGCTACGTTTTTAAGACTTCCCTTGCCGTTGCAAAATGGCCTTGTAAATTCGTCACAACATTTGTGACGATTTTGTGATGGCATAGATTAAAACTAAAAATTCCATATAGGGGAAGAGAACTCGGGACACCTAGGTTATAGGGAAGGAGAGTTAAGACATTGTAGCCAATAGGGCAAGACAATTTATAGAACATACCTTTACAAAACAAATATGTATAGAGTATACGTTTTCGTTGCAGGTTTTTTTGCTTGGGATTGCGGTTTCTACATATAAATAAAAAAGCAACATATAACATTTACAAAATACTATAAAAGAATTTCTAAATCATATAATATTATTTCAAATTATTTTTTCCTATTTAGAAATGTTTACAATATTTTATAAATGTTATTCATTGATTTTTTCAACAATATGTAAAAACCGTCCATGTTGGTAGTTATTTACCCAAGATTATATCGAAACAATTCATCTTTTTCCTCCATTTTTCTGTGAAAAACTCAATTTTTGTCTCAATTCCAACAACCAATTTTGAAATCTAATTCTTATGTCGTCTTCATGCCGGTCAAAATGTGGTTTTGGTTGCCATTCTACGCCATCTCCGGGAAGATTTTCGTCCTCCTCCTCACATCAAACGGGTCATCATCCCAACATGTAAATATATCTTCAAGTCGCCTCCATGTTCAATATACTTATACTCCTCGTTCCATAACCAAAATCCCACCGTTCAACCCAAATTTTGAACCTCTCGAACAACAACAACCCTCCACTTCTACTCTTCCACCTTAACCGGTGTCCCAAATAAGCATAGAGGACTTGCTCAACCTTCAAGGACGTGAGTAATTGCCCATTCTCAATCCATTCTAAAAGAAAAAACACTTTGGTAATTTCTATACTTTAATCTTTTGAGTTTTAGATTAGTAGATTTCCATAGAATATGTTGAAATTTTAGAAATAGATATTGTTAGATTTGTTAGATTAGGTTGGACTTTTAGAAATGAATTTTATGGATAGTTGCTCAGATATAGAATTTTTATATGAATTTATAGGATTTTATTTTAGAATTTTTAAGATAGTATATTGAATTTTATGATTTTTAGATTATTATATAAATTTTTGACAATCTTATGAATTTTTAAAAACTTTTATGGATTATATATTATTTATGAATTATATAATTTTTTTAACGGCATATAGAGGAACAAGTAGCTACAAACGCTAGTCGTGATGAGGAGCTAGCCGCACTAGTTAGTGATGAAGCCGCACGAGTTGCTGCAGAATTTTCAAGAACTCTTGCAGATTACCAAGACTGCATGAGCAACATGGAGATGATAGTGGAATATCTTTGCACTAAAGCCCCAAAAGTCGATGCATTTATAGATTCTCTTTCCCCGACTCCTCCACGTTCATCAGTGATGCAGCGGATTTCAAATTTAGGGTTAATGATGATGGTGGGGACAAAGAGGTTAAAAGGAAAGGAAAAGAACAAAGGTTTGTGAATGAAAACTTGGGGATAGGCTTGATGGTGGTGGTGGCGTGTTTGAGAAAGGATTGAATCTCTTACAAGATTCGGGATAGTTACGCTCAACCTTGGTGAATTAAATCAATCAAGGAACCGTTTACCGAGTTGTAGAACTCGATATTCACACAATCTCAGGCTTCTAGACAGTAGCGGCGTGACGCTTGCGATGACGGCTAGGGTTTTGAACTTATAAGTCTCACGGCCGAGTGTTGTTGGTCCTTGGTGTCATATTGCACCAGTTCCCTCCCTGTTTGAGAGATTCAACCTAGAATTATCGGCCTAGTCCTTCTCTTCACGTGCCTGCTACGTCCAACTTCTCGTTCGCCTCGTACTTCCTCTCCAATGTCTTTACTTGAATGTCTATATCTCTAATGCGTGTGACATTGAAGACTTCATTGTCTTCTTGGTCTCATTCATGAACTCGAGCTGGCCAGTACAACTCGTCTTCAAACTCTTCATCCGGCACTACCTCTACCAGCACCTCCTTGTTCATGACGCTGGAGGCTTCTCCTTTAACCTCCCTTTCACGTTCATGTCCATGAGTAGCTCGTGACTAACACAACTCATATTCTCCAGGTTGCTTTCTATTCACCTCTTCAGACCACACTCTATGGTGAGCAACACGACTCATGGCTTCCACTATTTGCGGCTCGTAAGTAGCAATCCATTGGGCTGCTTTAAACCATGCAGATGCATGAGCCAAAGTTATCTCCTTGCCGTACATGGATCCAGCAGCCTTCTTGGATCATTCTTCATGGACAGAGAATGATCAAGCTAGATATCACGTGGCTCCATCTTGATAACCGACATCATTGCCTCATGGTTCTCGCATGAGTTGTGCAATATAACTTTGGAGGGATGCACATCTTGCAAAGAGACACTAGGTTGTGTCTTGGCTTCTCAGTCGAAGGGAGGTGAGACCTTCGAACTCTCTAGGGGTGTAGTCTCACCCAGAATAAGTTGGAACTAATTCAAGGCTCCATTGTTCTCATTTGAGCCGTCATCTTCTAGGGTTTCTCCGGCTTCAGAAACACCTTTGAACACTCCTTTGCTCTTGAAAATCCGCTTGTCTCCTACAAGCTCGATCCCTCTATCAACGTCCACACCAAAGAGAATATAATCACTCAAGGAACGTGACTCCTCACCAAGTAAAGGCTCTTGGTGTACTGGTTCCTTGCGCACCACACACGAGTAATCTTCGGATAGCCCGGAGACTTGAGGTGCATAGGTATGTCTCCCTAGCATTATGGACAGTGCATGGGGAGAAGGTTCAACCACGACAAGGCTGAGGTTGTTTACTGAGATGTCAACACTTGGTGAGGAAAGACTCAAAGCTGCGGACATGTCACAACGAGTGGACGACGTGGCGACAACAGCAACACGTGGAGGTAGAGCGGCGGTCAACGCACAACAAAGAGGGTCTGGCAGGATGGGGTGTGTCAGATCCACCATGCCACGAATGTTCACAAAAAGTTAAGCGGCTTGGTAAAGAACTTGGTGTAAGGCACGCATATCAGGAGGAACCAGATCATCCCGCGGGTGGAGCATCGTGCTTGCAGCGTTTGCAAGCGAACATCAATACAATAGTGTAAGCGAATATGTCAGGGTAGTAGATGTTACCTTGACTGTGGCGATCACAGATCAAGCAATAGAAGTCGATTTCTAGGCTCTGATACCATATCTGATGTAGTGGATTTCGAATCTAGGATTTATGATGATGGTGGCGACAAATGGGTCAAAAAGAAAGAAAAAGAACAAGGGTTTGTGAATGAAAACTTGAGGATAGGCTTGATGGTGGTGGTGGCGTGTTTGATAAAGGATTAAATCTCTTACGAGATTCGGGATAGTTACGCTCAACCTTAATAAATTAAATCAACCAAGTGATCGTCTACCGAGTTCTAGAACTTGAAGTTCACACAATCTCATGCTTCTAAACGTTGGCGGCATGACACTTGCGATGACGGCTATAGTTTTGAGGTACTTCCTCAGATATGTGAGAAAACTCTTATATATATATATATAAACAACTCCAAAATATCAAAATGCAGTGGATTACATATTTATACGCATCTCACTTAAGAGAAACCTTAAATTTAATGGGCCATGGGCCTACAAGTCTAATCCCTAATTATTAACGAAACAAATGGGTCTTAACTAATGGGCCTATTTAATTAATTAAAAATAAAAATAAAAAATGGATCATTTTAGTGGGTCTAATGGATCAATCAAATGACAGTTCTCGTAACCTAACCATGATTGTAAAGCAGACAACTTTACAAAGGTATTCTTACTTTCCATGAGGAACATAATGTCCGAAAATAAGGTATGTCTTAAAAGGGTACACCTCAATCCCTAACAGTTCCAACTCAATACACTTATGGAGTATGGGGTGGTTTCTGGATAACCACTGAACCGCGAACAAGAGATGGAGTAGCACTAGTGTGACCCTGATTATCACGAGCTTTGTGTTTATAGGGATCCTCCTCATCAGGAAACATCATCGAGAAAGGACAATCCTGAGTTGGTAAATTTGATAGAGAGCTAGACCGCATGCGATGAGGATCTTTATAACATCTACGCTTTTTAACTCTCTATATATGCTCTGAGCCTAATTGTAATCAGAACCTAATTGAAATTCCACTGGAATTTAGTGAGATATGGACGGAGACGAACTACTGTGTTCCGTCCCATGAGCCATTTGAGGCATTGTAGAGGCCCTATGATCTAAACTCTCTTGGGTGGAGAGACCACTAAGGTGACAAAGTTCCCGCAAACAATGCTTAAAAGTATTATCACCACAGAGTTGATTGACATCCTGTGTTGATGTGACGAGACTCTTAAGGTGTTGAATTGTAGTGAGAAGTATTGTGGAGGATCTTGTGCATGAAGGAGTTCCCATTGTAATTGTACAATGTAGAGTGGGAAGGCGCAAAAGGTTTGCAGTCCAGTCTGATGGTGGCAGTAAACTTGTAAAACTAGTGTTCGAGATAGCTTTCTTCTTCTCTGCTTTGGCTAGAGGAAAATGTGAAAGATCATGCGTAAGACGAAAGCATCGATGAAAACTTCAACGTATTCGTTCATACTCAATTCTGATGGTGAATCGGTTTCCATCTGAAAATTAAATAACATGAGATTTCATAATTGGGTCATTAGAATCAAAGAGGATTTTATTTCGCACAAAACTATTGAGGTGTGATTTTTCTTCATCAAAAGCAAGATCCAAAACCGGTCCAAGTGAATTGGCAATAGCTACTATTGTCTATCGCATAAAGAAGTTAACGGGGATGTTCGTAAGCCAGATCCAGACCAAGGCAAAACACATAAAATCTTCCAGTGGAGTTTATATCCATCTTTCAAATATGATTCTCTGCCACGCAAAGATTAGGTTTGACGCCAAGATTAACGCCACTTGTTCGCCGTAGATGGAGAGTCGGCATGCAAAGCGTTGGTGGTCACCGAGGAGTCGCTGCCGTAATGGTTCGATGCTCTGCTTCTCCTCCACGTGAAGGCCATCTGCTAGTTCGCTTCTTCCAAAAGGAAACACCTTAAAAAAAAAGTAACTAAACTTTTTTCTTTTGTCAAGATTATCATTAATTTTGTCCAAATAGACTTGTTTTACAGAGGACCTTACACAAAAGAAAGAAAAAAGTGGGCTAACAAGTGGCCTAAAGACTAAAGGTTTCTCTGCCACAGAAAGATTAGGTTTGAAGTCAAGATTAACGCCATTTGTTCGCTGTAGATGGAGAGTCGGCATGCAAACCGCTGGTGGTCACCGAGGAATTGTTGCCGATATGGTTCGATTCTCTGCTTCTCCTCCACGTGAAGGCCATCTGCTCGATCGCTTCTTCCAAAGGAAACACCTTCAAAGATTTGCATAATGATTTTGCTCGCCGTGATTTCTCCAGGCCAAATTTCCACCTCCAAGAAACTTCATCACCGACGGGACCCAAATTTATTGATCTTGAACCTTACTCACTTTCAAACTTTCCTCGGTGAGCTGTGGTAGCAACGGAGGATGACTCTCGAAGATTTGAGACTTCCCAGTGAGAGAAATAAGGAACTTCAGACTTCAAAGGCAGAGGAAGATGGGGCTTAGGGAAGAGGATATTCAACCCGCCTCAGCGATCCTAGGTGGCCAAAGGGCCAAAACAAGAAGAAAAGAAAATCCGACATAGTCGGAAAGAGCACTAGAGTTTATTACCGGTCTTAGCCAAAATAGAAGTACCATTACGGTGAAAATTGAGTTTAAAGATATTGATTGAGAAGAGAGAAGGAACCAAATTTTCACCGTTCATTTCTCTCTTCTCAATCAATATCTTTAAGAGAGAATCAGGACCGGTAATAAAACTAGAGTTTAAAGATATTGATTGAGAAGAGAGAAATGAACGGTGAAAATTCTCTCTTTAAATGAGAGAGAGAAAACCCGCATAAAATCTCTTTGGATATATTTTTTTGTCATAAAATCTCTTTGAATATATAAATATAAGTTAAATTATAAAGATATTTTTGGCGAATAATGTTTTTTTGTTTAAATTTATGATATCTTATGTAATTTTCAATAATCTATAATATGTTTTTTAAAACCGATTTTCCAACCCAAAGTTTTGATCTTTGTTGAATTATTAAACTATATGTAAGTTTTCTCTCTCTCTAAAAACCTTTGATATTCTCTAAAACCTAATCTCCATCGATGTGGTTTATTTTATCTAGAGAGTAGTCCTCGGTGGCCGGAGGCTCCCTTAGCTTCGTTGTCGCTTTGTATGCTCCTTTCTTGTCGTGTATAGTCTAGTCTAGCAAGGATTCAGGGATATTTCTACATCTGATTCAGATCTGGTAGGGGAACCTTTCGGAAATTTTGTTGGAGTTCTTGCTAGGTCTACCGGTCATGTTGAAGCTTCGCCGGTGATCTTCGTGATATGAGACTGCTGCCAGTGCCCAGGTCTTCCATCAAAGAGATTTATGTCAGTTTGGAGTCCTGGTGCTTCAATGGTGTTTATGTAGATCTCGCGGCGTGTTCAACCACCACGGTGGTCTTCGAAAGTTTTGTTGTCAGTTGCTAAGCTGTTCTGGTTTCCATGCTGCACCAGATCCCTCCCTATTTAAAAGATTCGAATCAAGCAGGGGTCTTCTCCGCACATCTTGAAATGATCTGGCGGCTCTTCATTCTTGTACATCTAATGCAGGGCTTTGATGCACAATCTTGTTGCTTCCTTCAAGGCGAAGCTCAATCCTGCACTGTAGACAACTCAGCATTCACTAGGAAGTCTCCAACTAATCTCTTCCATTTGTGCTCCAAGTTCAACGAATGGAACCAGCTTGACCCTTTTCAGAAGATAGGGTGTATCTTGAAGCTCCGATTGAATCTCCTTCAGTTCTATGGCTTGTTGGAACCATAAGAGACTTACTAATATCCTTCAAGTGGTCAGAGGTGCAGAACGTCTTTCTGTTGGGCTGGGGTGATTAGTTTCTGGCCGTGACGCGCAGTCAAACTTACTACAGATAGGCCAACTTCTAACGTCCGTAACTTTCGGCTCCGAACTCCTTTCAGCATGATTCAACTTCTAAAATCTAGATAATTGAGTCAAGATTCCACAAAAATAAACGTCGTTACTAGATTTATTCTAAGTCGTTCGGAAAGGTTCAAAGAGTACACGTATGTCCTCTCTGTCCGTGTCTGAAAGTTTCTCAAGAGCATCTCTTGAGTTTGCCTTGGAGGCTGGGGTTTGAGGCGTGCCAGCTAGCCTCCAACCAATACCTTCGTGATCCCAAACTCTCAATGGGTCGAGGTATTCACCTTCATCACTTTTAATGCTTGGATCGATGTCATCCTTGCACTCAACCTCAAGATGATTGGCGAGAAGGGGCTCCTCTTCAAGCAGATATGAACCATAGGATTGGTTTCCATGATTCTTGCTTGTTCCCTCAGCTGGTCTAACAACCAACCTGAATGGTCTTCCTTCACAACCCTTGATGAGGGCTGATCGAAGTTTTCATCACTTGAACACGTCGTGGTGATCAAGGATGTCTCTCGGCTTGGACAAGAGAGATGTGTCAATTTCTCAAGGCAGCACGCTTCACGGACAAGGGTGCTATGGTGTGTCAAGGCTTCACGGTCAGCAGCACTTGACTGGTTTTCACGATCTCCTCCTGCTTAGCGCACACATCCAAAGGAGGAGGACTCCTTGTTCTCCTAGGGTTTTCATCAACCCCAGGCCTACCTAGCAACAAAGAGGAAGTGGGGGAAGTGCACTTACTCTTGGTAGGATTTTTTCCATTGTTGATACTATCAACAAGTGGGACAACACGAATCGCACTCACATGCAGCTTGTGTGCGATTGGGGCTGCTGCAATGAGAGGTGGTGGGGCAGCAACCGTTGCAGACCTCGTGTACTCCAGAGGTACACGGCGACACTCGTCCTTCATGCCACGAAGAGTGGCAAGAACACAAGAGGCTTGCAGAACAAGCTGATTTATGATGTGATGCAGCAGAACATCAACATCAACAGAGTTCATGCCAGACACCTTCAGTGGATGTGCTTCTTTGCGGGCACGAAGCATTACACAAACAAATCTGATTCACAAAAAAAAAATTATTCTAGGGTTTTTGCTTGTTACCTCTAGATGAATGACCAGGATTTGATCGAGCAGTAGAAATCGATCAACGCGGCTCTGATACCAGATGATGCAGCGCAGAAATCAGATCTAGGGTTTTGGTGAAGATTATCAGAGATGGGTGGCCACTAGGGTTTTGGATGCAGCGGCGGAAGCTTCTAGAAAGACGGCGGCGTCTAGGGTTTGAGAGGCGACGGCTTCTAGGGTTTAAGAAGCTCAACCTTGATGAACTGAATCAATCAAGGGACCTTCTATCAAACAATAGAACTCTAGGTTCACACTTGCTCAGGCTTCCAACACGTGGGAGCAAAGCTCAACGACGGCTAGGGTTTTAAGAGGTACGTCCTCTAGGGTTTTGAGATTCTCTCTCAACAAAGGAACTCTTTGACTTTTCTTTCAACTCTGATTTTATTGATGCAGGGGGGTGATATATTTATAGGTGTTTCCAGGAGGACTCTAGAAACCATAAACCTAATGGGCTATGGGCTTGTTATTTCCCTAACAAAAAAATAAGACTCAAAGTGAATCCTCATATTGGACCCACGAAAATACAAGGAAAAAAAGTCTTAAGAAACATACCTTAATTAAAATAATTGAAACAAAACCCATATTAATGGACCAAACAAGATAAAGGGCCCATCAGAGTAAAGGCCTACGTGGAACATGGTTGTTCTGGTTTCCACGCTGCACCAAAGTGCCTCTGAGTGTAGCTTCGTCTCGTAGGCTCAAATTATTTACCTTTTGTCGTCGTTTACTGGGGTTTAGAGCTTTAATTAGTGAGACAATTGATCGTAGGCTCTGTCATTTCATCGATCTCTCTTTACCTGTGTTTGCTTGAGTCTCTAGCAACCGATTGGAGATAAATTGATAGTTGATAGTCCTTTTTACCCGGTTTAGTCCTCTCCGATGAGCAAACAATATCGTTGTTAGAATAGGTTCTCTGGAAACTTTCAATTCATCGGATATAAGCTCATGTGCGATAAAGGTTGGAGGAACTACATGTGTCCACCTGCTCAATTTTATTGTCAGATACATGTGGGATTATGCTTAAGATTATTTGTAATATTTTGTTGTCATGATTATGTTGTATTTATACAGTTTTAATAAATATAATTTGAGATGGTAAAAAAAGAAAAAACTTTATAAAATAATCCAACTCAAACTTAGTTCATATGTCGGTGTCCTATATATATGACGTGGTCACATATGGGACTCACACGCAAGACATGTGTTGAAATATTGTCCTCACTCATGGATCATATTAGCCGAAACATTCACATTCAAAAAACCTAATCTTTACATTCTTGTACTATCATCTTCTACACCTCCAAAATAAATCCATGGCAGATGAGTTTCATCTTCCTTTAAACTCCACCAATATAGAAAACGAAATTAACCCAGTTTCCATCGAAGAAGATTTCGAAGCAAACACTACTTTCATCGATGACGAATACCTTCGTTACCTCCATTACTTGGATTCACGTAACAACCATGAAATCGAGACATTTGGATCTTACGACGAAATCTTCGGTTTAGTTCTCGGCAATTCATCATCTACGACGCAAGAACGGCTCAATGCGGCGGAAAAACTTCCGGTGGTGGAATTGACGGCTGAGGAACTTATTGGGAGAGGTTTGGTGGTTTGTGTCATTTGTAGAGAGGAGCTTAGTGCTAATGAGAGACTCTCTGAGCTTCCTTGTCAGCATTATTACCATAAAGATTGTATCTCCAATTGGTTATCTAATCGGAACACTTGTCCGCTTTGTCGTCATAACGTGGAAACACCTAAAGATGGTTGAGATACTGCACACGAATTTTTTTTTTTGGTTAGAAACTAAGTTTGGTTTTCTTCAAATTAACTTTAGGTTGGGTCAATTACAGTGTTATATTTTTGTGATATTGTTTCATATGTAACGATTTGTAATTATAGAAGGGAAAGTGTTTTTGTAAGTAGTTAACTCCATTTCTATATGCTTTTCAATTTTAGAAAATGGTGTAATTTCGCATACGGAAATTTAGGAAATTTTAAGTTATTATAAATTAAATTTTATTGATTTAAAAAAAAAAAGAATGTTGTAAGATTAGGTTTTCCAAAATTATTTTTTAGTTGAGCAAGTGATAAGTGGTGCGTCACTCTATTTAAGTGAGCTCTGTTTCTTTGAGATCAGAATAAAGTATCACTGTGTCAGAACTAATTTACAACTTAGAGCAACTCCAACCATTAGAATCCCTAATGGGGTTCTTAACATATTTCTAATGTAAATAATGGTATTCTAAAAGTTAAGAATTCTAGATGGGGTTTTTATTTTTTTTGGGTTCCAATAGTAGAACTCTCACTTGAGGTTCTTAAAAAAAAAAAAATCTTTTTAATTGTAAATTTATTAAGTTAAAATTTATAATATCTTTCACTAAATATGTGTACCTTGATGAACCCACTGCTTAGGACATAGGATTCGCCCAGGATAAGTGCTTTCTCAGCCTGATAGGCAAAATGAATCAGCAATCAATTGCAAAAGAGTATTGACTA